>JAKSZT010054342.1:457834-626540 GCA_026826555.1 Tolypeutes matacus | reverse complement strand
AGGGCACGAGGCTGCCACAACCCACCTCCTGGAGGGCACGAGGCTGCTACAACCCACCTCCTGGAGGGCACGAGGCTGCTACAACCCACCTCCTGAAGGGCACGAGTGGGTGCGGCTGCAAGACCAAAGAACACATGTGGCACTTAGTCAGGCAAAAGCTTTATTGGGACTTACAGACGGGAGAGCATCTCTGATGGTGGTGGTTCAGAGAATGAAGTTAGCACTCCACAAAGAGATGGGAAAGTGAGGGGTGCTCTGTAAGGGGTTTCGGAACAAGGACATTCCATAGGGTGTGAGGACAGAGCTCCTGCAGGGTCACGAGAAGCGCACACTTGGGCTGTGGTGACGTTTTGTAATGAGGACGCTGACTGCTTTGGGAAGATGATAGTTTACGATACCATCTGGGCATTCTCTCCCCTCAGGGAGGGTTGTTAACCTTAAACTTATGTCTGAGTCATGCTGGCGGCTACATGCTCGGGACTTGGGGGGGTCCTGGGTCCCCACAATTATCCAGGTGGTGACTCCAATTGTAGCTCCTGCTCCAGGTGTGGTTCTGTTGCTTGATCAATTATGTAAATTACAGGGCATCAAAGGAGAAGAATGAAAACCACCAAGCGCTTCGCATCCTCTTCTGGAGAAAGGGTTAGGACATTTTCAGTTGCGCATGGAAGAGTTGCATCAGGCTAGGCAGAGTATGATTTTGTAATTGTTTTTGTTTGTAGATTAAGTATGGTTCACGGAGATGTGTGTGTGTTCCAAGTTGACAAGGAGTGAATTGAGATCTGAGCAAAGATTTGGAGGAGATACAGAAGTTAGACAAGTATATTCCTTTGGGATGAGAACTACTAGAGCAAAAGCCAAAGGTAGAAATTTTCAAGGAAGAGCAAAGAGGCCCGTGTGATTAGAACATAGCGAGGGAGGGAGAGTAGTAGAAGAGGGGGTAAGAGAGGCAAGGGATGGGGCCAGAGAGCCCAGATCACATAGGGCTAATGAATCTTATAAGGACCTTATATTTTACTCTGAGAACTGGGTAACGATTGCAGAGTTTTGAACAGAGGGGTGGAATGATCTGACCTGTGTTAAAAGGATCATTTACAGTTTAAAAGGACAAATGTGCTGGGAATAAACTATAGAGGGTAAGGATAAGAACAGAAACAGGCAGATCTGGTAAAGTATTGTAGTAATCCAGGTGGCAGGTGATGGTGATGTTCGAAGTGAGTCTTGAAGACAGGCTGATATTCAGGTGGAATACACCTAATTGGTTGGTGCCCAGGCCATACCAGTTGTTAAATATTTTGAATATCCCCCTGCTTGAGGGACTAGTAGAACATAGGCAGTCAGTGAATTCAGGCGTGGAAGTTTTAGTCACGTGCGAAGGCATGGTAGCATAAGAAAGCTCAGCATACTGATGAGTCTCCAGAATGATCAATATGGCTTGAACTATTGAGAAATAATAATAAACAATGACTGACATCAATACACACCATGCATCAGACACTTTTCTAAGCACTTTCCATGTGCCATGTAAAACTCATTTGTCTTTGTATTAGTTAACTTTTGCTGTGTAACAAACCACCCCAAAATTTAATGACTTTATCACCACTTATTTGCTCAAGATTCTGTGGATTGGCAATTGGGGCAGGGTTTTGCTGGGAAGGCTTCTCTCTGCTCCACATAGGATCAGCTGGACTCACTCACGCTTGTACAAACACTTGACAAGCTAGGTGGTGTCATTTACGGGTCTAGAGGTTGGGTGAGGTTGTGGTGTCAGCTGGGAGGGACATTCTCATCAACCAGCAGGCTAAGCCAGGCTTCTTCCCGTGGAGACTAGTTCCAAAGGCAGCAAGCGGGAGGGCAAGTCCCAATGTGTAAATACTTATTAAGCCTCTGCTTGTGCCATTGGCCAAAGCAGCCTATGTGGCCAAGCTCAAAATCCACGTGGGAGGGGACGTGACAAGGGCTTGGGCACAGGGAGGCATGATTTTTGGACTTCCTACTACTGCAACAATCTACCACAGTCGTTATAAATACCCTGTGAGGTAGGTAGTGTTAATATTCACCTTTTTAAAAAAAGATTTTATTTATTTCTCCCCACCCGCTCGTTGCTTGCACCTGCTGTGTCTGTTGTCTTCCTTGTTTCTTTAGGAGGCACCGGGAACTGAACGCGGGACCTCCCATTTGGAGGGAGGCACCTAATCACTCGAGCCACATCCATCCCCTGCTTTGCTGTGTCTCTCACTATGTTCTTTCCCTCTTGTGTCTCTTGTTGGGTCATCTTGTTGTGTTAGCTCCCCGCGCCTGGCCGTCAGGTCAGCTCACTGTCTTGCTCGTCTTCTCCAGGAGGTACAGGGAACCAAACCTCGGACCTCCCCTGTGGTAGGCGGGAGCTCAATCGCTTGAGCCACATCCTCTGCCCTTTATTCACATTTTTTAAGATGAGAAAACTAAAGTAACCCTTTCTAGTGAGGGCACAGCCCGGCTCCAGAGCCTGGACGCTTCACAACTGTGCTCTTCACGAGGAGAAGCCTTGGTGTGAGCCGGGAGGGGCGTCCAGCAAGGGCTCACTGAGGGCCTTGAACCCTGCCTGGGTCGCGTCTTCCAGCTCAGTGAAGACTGCGAGGACAGGGTGCAGACCACAGCGGGTGGGCTCTGCAGGGTGGAATTCCTGGGAAGAGGGGAGCTTAAAGCCTTAGCGAAAAAAAAGGAGTCCGGCTCACAGGCCAGGAGAAAAGGAGCCCTGACTCAAACTACAAAAGGCAGGTGGAGGCACAGCTAGAAGTCACGTCTTGGAAGTCAACATCTAAGGAAGGCAAAAAAAAAAAAAAAAAAAAAAAGCTGCTGAAAAATTGGAAGTTAATTTTGCATTTTGAGAGTAGGGTACACCTGAAAAGTGATACCTAGTTTTGTGACTATTTATCTGGACTCGTGGTCATCACAGCAGAAATAAAATTCAGTTTTCCTCCTTTTGTGTGAGGGTGCGGGTGTGTGCGAAGCCCGGGAATGGTGGATGTGCTGAATAACAGCGAGCAGCTTTGAGCAGCCTCTGAGCATATTTATAGATGTCGAGCACACGAAACACGCCCGCGCCACACTCCCTCTCCCCGGGAGCCAGGATGCAGGAGGGATAAGACAAGGTGTGCATTTGGCAGCTCGCACCCCGCGTGGTGCGCTGGGTGTGAAGACTTAAACCCTTTAAAGTACCTGGCCGGTGCCTTGCCAAAGCTGCACAGCGAATTGCTGGGAGGCACATAGAGTTCTTCTGAATGTAAGACTTTCTCTTTCCAAGTGTTGGCACTGAGGTAAGTAAGCTGTCTGAATCCCTCAAGGTTAAGTTTCTATCATCTGTGACCTCAGTGGATTGACGACGGGATGGGAAAGGGTGCAGACTCTTCCTTTTCATTCCATACGGTTCTCTACTGTCACTTTTTAATAATAACAGTAGATTACCTTTATAATCAAGGAGAATCATGTTGTAAATGTTACAGGCTGCCTAGACAGCAGCCTGGTTCGGTTAGTGCTGAAACACAGAGAGGGCTATGAGGAAGAGCAGGTGGGACAGGTATGCCAGTCAGAGGTGAACTCTAACCCCTGACCCCCCTACACACACACCAGAGTCCCAAAGACTTGGGAATGAAGCCTCTAAGCTCTAGGACCAAGTTCCAGTTAGTAACAGCCTATAGGACCCCAGGAACCTATTGATTTATCATCTTTAGAGGCAACGTATCGTTTACCAGAAAAGTCATCACTTTTCACTGACTCCCCTTAAAATGTTAGCATAGTTACTGTGAGGCCGGACTGAGAACAGATGTCTTCCTCTATGAACCGAGGAGCGGAGGCTCTGGAAGTTCCACCCGCCTCCACCCCCATCTCTTGCTCTGCCATGCAGCCGAGACTTCAGCTGGACTTTGGCTAACGTTTGCTTGGGTCTTGACATTTCCCGCCCGTCCTCTGCCTTTTGTCTTCTTTATGTCTGTAATGAGACTATTAGGGCTTATAGGAGAGCGTTTGTCAGCCGTTGCCGCCGCCGCGCCACGGGTGAGGCACCCACCAGGGAGGAGCCTACAGGTAGACCCTCACTCACAGGGGTCCGGGCAGCTGACCAGCCGGGACTCGGCCGGGGGGCTGGGCAGTAGCCTCCAGCCTCCGGGGCTCGCGTCTGTTCTCAGTGTCACTTTCAAACAATTTTCTGACCTTTTCCACACCATCTCCCAACACATTGTTTAGAGGGAGAGACATAAATAAATGCAGAGTTTTCCAGAATCCTCTTTCATGTGGAAATGAATGTCCTAGAAATGGCTAAAACCAAGCCACGAGGAACTACCTTCTGGCCTGTTTTCCACACAGTTTATACCCACGACACAACTGTCATCCTTGGGTGATGAAAGTAACCACGAGGATTCTAGTAATATCTCATTAAATACACCTAGTATATAAGAAGTTGGAATAATTTTAGTATGGCAAGATCATGGCTTTGCACTTTTTCTGAGGAAAATGTTTGCTAAATAAATTATTAATGGAAAAAAAATTTCCAGAGGAAACTATTAACTTTCCTTAGGAAGCCCTTTCAAGCACTCTTGAAATTTGGTAGCAGCATTTATTTGCATATGAATGATGACGTAATCAAAAACTGATTTTTAGCTATTTGCTAAAGCAGGTCCAAAAGGAGCTTTCCTTGGAAATTTGTAACAATCACCTCAAGCTCCAGGAAAGCTTTAAAATACAATCTTGTAGGTCTCAAAAAGAACTTTGTAAATCAGACTTTAACTAATTCACTTGAGTTTCAGATAATTATTCTGAATTAGAGTTTTCACTGTGTTAAGCAATTTTACCCACCTACTGATGACTTTTAACAAAGCATTTTAGGAGACAGAGCAAATGGAAAATTACTTTGGATATTTTAACCCAGATAAGTCAGCTAAGACAAACCTCTGCATAGTGCAGAATCCAACTGCACAGCTCTGCCTGAAAAGAAAGGTCATGAGAAACATGAAAAGCTACGAGCATTACCTTGCCAAAGGAGGCTCTCCTTATATCTTAAAATAAACTTCCTCCATGGGATCTAGGTGGAAGGTCCCCATTCGTTCTCTAGGAAATGCATTTCACTAACAGGTCAATTCGATTCCTGTGAAGCAAATGTGTGTGTGCCTGCTGTGCTATTGATCCAAATCACACATGCTCTTCATTATTATTTCGTAATTCCAGGTTGGAGCAGCAATAAATAGACTTACCCTAAAATGTTAAATCCTTGTGCGGGGTATTTTTTTTTTTTTTTAACTTATTACTATATATTCAACTTTATGATAATTTATTGTTTTTTGATCTTAAGAATTTAAAAATCAAGTAAAATTTTCTTATTTCTCTCTTTCCTCCTCTTCCCCGGCCTTCTTCTTTTTGTTTCCTGCAAGCAAATCTTTCTCTCTATTCCCAACCCAATAAAAAACCTTAAACTTCTGGAATTGCCTCCTGGCAAGGGTTATGTTTATCTGTTTGAAATGCACAGTGCCAACAATTTCAATTTAACTCTAATCAACCTAGTCAAGTCATATATTAAGCCATCCAAATTCACAGCTTGCTCATGAACTAGACAAGTATGGGATGGAGGAGGGAACTGGAACACTCTGGGTACTGTATGATCCTCCTCGTCCCTCTGCCAAGGGACAAAAAAATTTTCTTTTTTACCAAGAAAATTTTCTTAAGGTCCCAGCTAAATGACCAGCTCTTTTTAATGCTCCTTCCTTTACAGTTATTTTCAGTATTTATTAGTGCTGCTCAATTTTTTAACCTATGTAATTTTTTCCAGAGGTTTCCTTTCCATAGTTTTTATACAAATTTTAGAGATTTTCCCCAAAATATAAAGTTATTACATTGAACTCCTTTCTACTCATACACATGTAGAGAGTCTTATCCATCCCTGAGCGAGGAGTAGGGAAGCTAGGGTTGCCTCTCCCCTCTCCCACCACACCCCCTTTGGGAATCATTGGTCCAACTGTATTGCTTCTTGTAGCTCAGTTGGTAAACCTGCAAAAATTCTGAAGAATAAGTTCTATTGTTATAGATATTCCACATTGCATTCAATCAAGAATTTGGGCTGTAAATAGGGACTTAGCTGGTCCCTGGGGAAAATGCTTAGTTTTCTAAGAGGTTGCACAGTTGGTGCTAGAATCCTGCAATAATGACTTTAGATTTTGCAATTAATAAAAACTAGTAGTACATGATAATCCTTGTGTTTCCAATAGTTTTCAAGAGATTATAGAGTCTAAATGAGTTTTCTATTTTCAATCCCTTTTCCAAAATATGTTGTTCTATATTTCAGTTTTTATAGAAAATTAGCTATGCGCATTCTTGAAACATGAGATCCAGAAGTTACTGGTTGGCTGACACAGCTGAACAACACTCGAACAATGTGGCAAGCTTGAACTTGGAGATTTCTGTGTTTCTAAAGCTGAGGTTTTTAGCTTCCTTGGCAAGGTACTGAGTTAGGACTAGTCTATGAATGTGAAATATTAAACATATTAAAGATACGGCTTGTGAATAAAACTGCTTTAATGAAAAACATTAAAGATTACACATGCTTTTATTTGTGGAACTACATTTTGTGTTTTAGATGTCAATATACAATAGGCATATCCAGAGCATTTTTTCCTTTGTGTTAAAAATGGTTTCTCAATATTCTCTCATTAACCCTGCTGCCACCCCGTGGAGTAAGGGGTTGTTCTCTCCTTTCTTGAATTGAATTGGCCAACTTTATTTAGAAATAAAGTTGTTTGGCCAAGCTAAACAGTGTAATATCGCTGGAGCTGGAAATAGAATTAAAACTACAGGGGTGAACATTTCTCAACCAAGTTTCAGTACAGTATAAAATTTACCTGAATATGTATAGTTTCAAACAAACTTATTTAAGACAAAGATTTCTTTACAGGATAGCTATTGGCATCATTACATTAAAAAAAGCCCCAAACTCCCAAATAAATGTATGTGAAAAATTCTAGGAAATGTACAATAAAGCATGCCATATATTGCCTTTAATATTATGTAGAATTTGCCTAATGCTTCTGGTGTTCAGAAATGCTTCAGGTCATAGAAAAGAATATATATTTCTCTAAATCGATTCTGTTTCCTCCACAACGTAATACCCTCTTGAAATATATTTGATAGTTCTATTAACAATCCTTGATCTTTGCCAGAAATATGTATCTGGCAATGATGTGCAGTGGACTTGGCCTTGCCTTGATACTAGCTTTTTAAATTTTTTTTTTTTTTTTTTTTTTGCCTCTGACTGCACATCTAGTCTCTTTATGGGAACATATATTATATTGATGCTTTTTCTTGGCCTTGTGATGTATCTTCTTTATATGAATATATATATATATATGTATATTCCACCATGAGAATGTGAATAAATTCAAGACATTAAGTTTCTGAACATTGGATGTCACTTTTTAGCATAAATGTGATATTTTGGTGGTAGACTATTTTAAAGGGATACATGGAAGCTACGTGAACTCTTCGAGGCCACATTTTTTAGGTGTGGAGTTATCTGACTCTGCATGAACCACCTTGTCTCTAGTGTACTCAATATCTCCCAATATCTCTAGCCTCTGAGCTTGTTGACATTTTTCTTTAGGACTAAGGCTGTTCCAGGGAGCAACACCCCTGACCAATGACAGTGGCTCCCATATCTGTGTGAAACTGCTGGCACATACATTGCCGTGCTGAAAAGAAGCTGCACTTAATGCCAATATATTAAAAATAGCTTGCTGGCTTTAAAATATGATACATGCGCATTGTAAACAAAATTCTAACGTGACAGAAAAGTACAAAGAAGAAAGTAAATATACAACTAAAATCCCACCACCAGAGAGAATTTCTGCTATCAGTGTGGTAAACGTCCTCCAGACATTTCTTCATGCATATATGCACATTTCAGAGGAGTGCAGTATTTACACGAGTGAAATCGCAGTATACACACTGTTCTGAAACATGCTTCGTTTCCCAGACGTCCCTCCACATCCATCCATACGGGCTGCTTCGTTGCTTCCAGGCTGCAGGGTGTCCTGCTGGATGTACAAAGCACAGCTTACTCCATTGTCTAGGCTGTTTCTAAATTTCTACCATTATAAACAAAGCTGGGGGCAGCTGTGGCTCAGTGGCTGAGCACCTGCTTGCCATGCACAAGGTCCTAGGTTCAATCCCCGGTACCTCCTAAAAAATAAAAAATAACCACAGACCAATATCCCTATGATTCCATCTGGTCTCATTTACTCAGTTATTTCTTTTGGAAAAATTCCTGTATGTGGGATTTATTGGATCATTTTTTAATATATTGCCAAACTATCTTCTAGAAATGATGTACCGATTTACATTCTTGGCAATAGAGCATGAAATTATCCATTTCCTGAAACTATCTCCAACTCTGAATGTTATTAACTGTTTTAATATTTGCCTATCTGACAAAAATGTGATATTTCACTGATATTTTATTTGGCTGGTCTTTGATTCCTAATAAAATCGTCCAATTCATATGCTTATTGGTCCTTTGGATTTCTTCTCGTAAATTTCCTATTCACATTCTGTCTTTTTTCTCCTCATTTTTTCCCTTATATATAGCGGTGGTTTGAAGATGTATGTGCCCCAGAAAAACATATTCCTAAATTTAACCGACTCTTGTGGGTGTGGACCCGTGAAGTAAGAGCTTTTGATGAGGCTGCCTCAGTTAAGGTGCGACGCACCTCGGCAGGGTGAGTCTTACTGGGGTTTTTCGAATGAGAGTGAAAGTCAGACGAAGAGAGGTGAAGCCATGGAAGCAAGAAGCTGGAAGCAACCAAACCCAGAAGAGAAGGGAGAGTCCAGCAGATGCTACCATGTGCTTTGGCATATTAAAAACCAAGGACAAGGATCTCCAGCAGCCAGTTCCGGAGCCTCACACTGTGGGGAGAAAGCATTGCCCCGCTGAGGCCGCAAAACTATGAATGAGTAAATTCCCATTTGCTTTGAGCAGTCTAGGAAACTAAAACAGATTTGTATATTTATATATATTTTAACCCTTTGTTATGCATCAGGTTGTAAAAATATGTTCCCAATTTGTCATCTGTCTTCCTCCTTTCTTTATAGTGTGAGTTATGAGTTTGTTTGTTGTTTATTTGGTTGTTTGCAACACAGAAGTTTAAAAAGTCAAAGTTACAGTCTTATACTTTTTGGTTCCTGAATTTTTGTGACATAGTTGAAAAAGGTCTGCCATGCCCCAAAGGGAAAAAATATTTATCCAATTGTTTCTCTTCTAGTACTTCCAATGTTTCATCAGTCACGTTTATTTCTGTGATCCATCTAGAACAGGGGCTCTTAACCTTTTTTGTTTCATGGACCCCTTTGCCAGTCAGGTGAAAACCACGGACCCCTTCTCAGAATGTAGTAGCAGATGGTTTGATGACACTCAACACCGACATTTCTTTAAATTAAATTTTAGGATTATTAAAAATTACATTTCACAACTTTCCCATAATTTCAATAGCTGATAGCCTACCACGGTTCAACATCTGTTCAAATGGTCATTTTCGGCAAACATTTAGAAATTCGAGTTTTCCCATGGCATCATAAAACCATCTCTGCCATCCTTACCAACCTTTTTGCAGGCAGTTATCCACTAAATAAAAATCATACTACGTCCACACTATACTGTGTATTATTTTATAAATATATCACACCTGCACCAACACGTCCCCACAAGAATGATATTTTTAAATGCATAAAATAAAATTACAAAGGAAATCAATTACATATATTGAAATACAGTTACTAAAATAAAAAACATATAATATAATACTATACATATATGCTTCTTTCTTAACACATTAAATAATAATCCAATACATCAAAAATACAGGAAAGCTAAAGACATGTCAGTGTGCAGACTGTTCTTGTTTATCTTGAATAAGAACATTACACTGTGGTGTAGCATTTGACAAGGCAACATATCAGGTTGGACATCTAATCGAGTTGATTTTTTTTCGTTTCAAGTTCACGGAGCCCCTGAAATCTTTCCACGGACCCCTTGGGGATCTGTGGACCCCTGGTTAAGACCCCCTGCTCTAGAAGGTATTTGGATGGAAGGAGTTGAAAGCTGGACCTGCTTTATTTTTTCCAGATAACCAGCATGTTCCAACCCTCTTACTTACCACTTATTTGAAATGCCACCTTTTTCAAATAATGAATGAATACAAATGACCATCTTCAGCTTAGTGGTTAAAGTCTTGTACTTGTTGTTGTTTTGTTTTGTTTTGTTTTTTTACCGGGAGGTCCCGGGGATTGAACCCGGGTCCCTCCATGTGGGAGACGGATGCCCAACCAGTTGAGCCACATCCGACCCCCTAAAGTCTTGTACTTGATATCAGACAGATATCAATAGAGTTTGATCATTACCTTCATACAGCACTTCTTGTTAAGTTTTCCTTGGGTAATTTGCATTTTGTTATTATTGAGATTGATGTGTTTTCTGCCACAATATTATCTAACAGCTTATGTTTTTGTATCTAAGCAGACTATTAATTTTGTAAATATAGTTTAAGATAACTTGCAGAAATGATTGTTTTGCTGCCTCCGTTCCAGTTCTTCTTTGATTCTTTGGATTAATACATTAATTGAACTTCTATTTTATTCCTGACTTTAATGAGTTAAGAAATTTTAATAAGAAAAATGAGTTTGATATATATTTCATTTTACTTTACTATGTATATGCTTAGGAAATGCATGTGAAATTTTATTAAATGCACTTTGGGCATCCACCAAGAGGATCATATGGCTTCTCTCCTTTGACCTATTAATATGGTAGATTATATCAATGGTTTTGTTTAACGCTATAAGCTACATTTGCGTCTCTGGAATAAATTCCACTTGGCCATGGAGTGTTAGTCTTTGGATGTACTTCTGGATTCTAGCCAACATACTCAAGACAATTTTTGTATTTATAGTCTGACTGTAAATTATCTATCTAACATTTAATTGTACACTCACCTGTTTTCCCCCTACTTCAAGTAGTAAAATAAAAATCAATTAATTTAAAATATTGTGTGGGCTATAAAATGGAGGGGGAAAGCTACATGTGAATTCACCCTTATAAAGGGAACCAGTCTATATGGACTTGTTTAAATAATAATTTAATTGCATTAAAATTTTGAAGTCACAGGTATATACCCAAGAGAATCAAAAACATATGCACACAAAAATAAATCCATGACTGTTCACAGCATTAGTCACAATAGCCCAAAGCTGGGAACAACCCAAATCTCCACCCACTGATGAGTGGGTGAGCCAGACGTGGCGTAGCCATGCAGGGGGAAATTGTGAAAAGCGGTGGAAGTGGCCTGGTCTCGTCCTCCTGGGGCCCTCGGCGATGCCCACTCGCCAGCATCCCGTCCCGCTCGCCCCCCCGCCCGCAGCAGCTCCAGCCCCACCCGGGGGGCAGCGGAGCAGCTGAAGCACCTGCCCCGCTGCAGGGTGGACCCCTCCGGGAGAAACCCCCGCTCCCCGCTGTCCCTGCTGTCAAACACCGTGAAGTGAGCAGCCATAGAGGGAAGCTGAGGCTGCTGCCTGGACAGCTGCGCAGGTGGAGCACTCCAGGGCACTCACAGGACAGCTGAGCAGGTGGAGCTCTCCAGGGCACTCACAGGACAGCTGAGCAGGTGGAGCTCTCCAGGCACTCACAGGACAGCTGAGCAGGTGGAGCTCTCCAGGCACTCACAGGACAGCTGAGCAGGTGGAGCTCTCCAGGGCACTCACAGGACAGCTGAGCAGGTGGAGCTCTCCAGGCACTCACAGGACAGCTGAGCCGGTGGAGCTCTCCAGGGCACTCAGCGCCGGGACGCCCTGGGTGCTGAGAGCAGAGAGTTCACATCGCGCGTCTGGCTTCCTCTGCAGCAAGTGGTGGCAAGTGGATGAAAGCTCGGGGAGCGACTTAGCCAAGAAGTTCCGACTGCAGAAGCCCACTGTTTCTCTGGCTTCCAACCTGCCATGGAAAATGGACATTCTGAAATGTGTAGTATCCTTTTTGACTCTGACTTTAATTAAGGATCCCAAAGAAGCGGAATTTCTCCTCAATGCGATTGAAATAACGCCTTGCGTCAAGAAGGAGGCAGACGAGTCTGGTGCTGAATTGGGGGCAAAGAAGCTACCCATGGACAACATGACGTAGCCTCTGCGGCAGTGGCAAGAATCTTCTTTTCTGGCTCTTTTGCATCGAACTTCTGCCTCAAAAAACGAGGATTGATGCCTGGCTTCACATTTCCCAATGAACGTAGCGGAGACGAGCGTTTACCTGCGCCTTTGCCTGCCTAATGTTCAAACACCTTCAGAGCAGAGACAAAAGAAATACTTATCAACCCTGTCAGGGCAGAACAGGATTTCCTCACTGGGGCCTTGCCTGTGAAGCTGATTGGCATGAATTGAGGTTTAATGAAGCAGTACATTGGATTTGTGGCAGAGGCTTATGCTGGAACTGGGTTTCAGTGAGGTTTCCAGAGCAGAGACTCCGTTTGACTTCATGGAGAATATTTCACTGGAAGGAAAGACCAGCTTCTTTGAGAAGAGAGTGGGCTAGTGCCAGAGGATGGGGGTGATGTGGAGCTCAACAGAGAATCCCTTTACCTCGGATGCTGGCTTCTAAATGAACTGAGGATGTTTCTTATTTTCCTGATATGTTTTTCCTCATGAAAAAAAAATCAGCTACTTGAAACATGTCAACCAGCTGTGCCATGAATTGATCCTAATAGGAATATTCCTTGATGGCATCTTTAAACTGTGCAGCCCCCTCAGTTGGCCCTCTAAATAGTAATACTGGTGGAACCGCTTAGCAGGAGGACATCTAAGCCAAGGGTCTGGAGGGTTCTTCTGAAAGAGCTTGTCAGTGTTTGGCTTCTGCCAGCAGGCTGGCTGCAGACGACTTTCCTGCAGCTGTACAGGAGCAATCTCGGCTTTCCAGTGGGGAGACCCTCAAGCTAGTCGCATTCAGCGGGGTTAAACATTCAATGTCACCTTCACTGTTTCAAAGCAGATTTTAAAGTTTACTTATTAGTTTGTATTTATAACTGGCACTTTACATGCGAGTAAACACTGCACTATCAAGCTGAAGAGAGCTGACCTTTGTTGATTTCTGCAGCAAATATAAAGTATTTACTCTACCACTTAATGGGAGCCTATTCAAAATGTACTAGGTGACTAAAGTTAAACTTGTACAGACGAATCATGTTTCTAAGCTTTATTTTCTTTATTGAACTGAAGTACTTTTTAATTCTATTTTTAAACCCATCCTGTGCACACCTAGCTATTAGCCAAGTTGAGGCCGCATAGAAGATAAGTTGTGTGTCTTATCCTGTAGCACCGCTGTGCTTGTTGAGCTAGAGTACCTTGGATAAGAGAAAAGAAGTTATTAGTTTTTCAAAGGATAATCTTTCAGGTAAAAACTTCTAATTAAGTTATAGGAAGTGAGGAATTGTCTTGGCTGACTGCTGATGAGCTCGGTCTTTATACCTGTGAGGAGTAGTAACATTTAATTTCTCAAGTTATATTCCCCCAGTTCTAGGTGGTATGAAATGACCAAATTAGAAACTTTTACTGCATGTAGACTTTTAGATTACACTTATAGCTCATTCTTGAAAATATAATCACCTAGCATTGTCTTACAGTCCTGATCTATTTATTGTGCAATCACTTCTAGCATTTTCCATAAATCTGGTGCCAACCTGATTTCCTAAACTTCAACAGAAAACTAATGTTGCATAAGCTTTAATATATGCTCCATTCAAAATTTTTAATTTCAGAAGGAACTATAAACTAAAGATGTACTTAATAGGGCTTACATTGCCAATCTGCCTTTATGTTCTAAGCAAAAAAGCCAAACCATTACATGGAAAATGCTGCGTGATTTACGTTGACCTTTGGCAGCACTTGTCAGCTGATTGTGATGCTGTTTGACCTGCCTGTACTAATGCCAGTTGTCTTCAACATATATTGATTAGTCTAGTCAATCTTTTTATTCTTGTAGTATGGGACTTTTCTACATTATTTTAACCTAAAGTTAATAAACAACGTTATGATCCTCACACTTGCACAGCATTAAAATGAATAAACACTTTCCCTTGCATTGTCAGGTATAAGGTAGAACCTGGAATCAGATTATAGGATTCCACTTTTCAGTAGCTGTGTAATTTGTGAATTCTGCTAACTCAGATTCAATTCCTAATCTGTTGAACAGAAAAGAGTTTTTAGTGTAAAGCATTTCAATATCTCTAAAGATTGAATACTGTACAATTGTTAAATGATCAAAATAAAACTGTTTCTGTCAAAAAAAAAAAAAAAAAGGAATGGAATACTGATACATGGTACAACATGGATGAAGCCATTCACAAAAGGCTGCGTATGTGTGATTCCACTGATCTGAAATGTCCAGTACAGAGAAATCCATAGAGACAAAATAGATTAGTGGCTGCCAGGGACTGAGCACAGTGGGGAATGGGGAGTGACGACTAATGGATATCAGATTGCTTTTTGAGGTGATGAAAATGTTCTGAAATTAGATAGTGGTGATGGTTGTACAATGCTGTGAATATACAAAAAACTACTGGACTATACACTTTAAAAGGCTGGATTTTATGGTATGTGAAGTGTATCTCAATATCTTAATGAAGTGGTTATTTAAAAATATATGGGGAAAAATGTTGAAGTCACAGGTGAGAAGCAATTATTTGCTCTTTTTCTTTTATCTTTCCAAAGTCTACCCTAGGAATTTTGAAAACCTCTTTAAAAGCTGAGGCTTTACTGCAAGAGAAGCCAAGAACACTCTAAATCTCCATTGCAGCCTGAGCAACTGATGATATTGCCGACCATGAACCACAGACCAACACTAGAAAACTACAGGTATGATAGGCCTGTCTATAAAATTTGCCAACAAAGGAATTTACATTTTTCTTTTTTTTTTTTAATTGTGTAAAACTATACATAAATTATTTGCAATTTTAGACATTTGTAAGTGTATAATGTTAAGTCTTCCAATCCATGAATCTGGGATGTCTTTTCATTTATTTAGGTCTTCTTTAATTTCTTTCAGCCATATATTGTAGTTTTTAGTGTACAGATCTCCACCTCCTTGGTTAAATTTAGTCCTAACTATTTTATTATTTTTGATGCTATTGTAAATGTAGTTGTTTTCTTAATCTCTTTCTTGAATTGTTCATTGCTAGTATACAGAACTACAACTGATTTTTGTGTGTTGATTTTGTAGCCTGTAACTTTGCTGAATTCATTTATTAGCTTTAACAGTTATTTTTTGTATGGATTCTTTAGGGTTTTCTGCATAGAAGATCATGTTGTCTGTGAACAGAGATAATTTTACTTCTTCTTTTTCAATTTAGATGCTGTACAGTTTGATATTATTTATGAATTCCAAAAAATATATATTGATTATGTTTGTAAACTTGTCTGTTCCTCTGGGCATGATATCCTTTGATTGTATTAGATTCGACTGAGACGTCTTTGATTAAACTATGTTAAGACTAGGGCTTTGATTTGACCATGTCAGTAGGGTGTAACTCAGTTTAAGTCCCTGCCACCTTGGTGGGTTATATAAATGGACACTCACTCAAGAAGACATACAGAAGAAGATACATGAGAAAAAAAGAAAGAGCTCCATAGATGCCAGAAGAGGGAACTTTGTCATGACATAGAAGAGGAGGGAACTTGGTCATTTTGGTCTTGCCATGTGACAGAAAGGAGAAGGCTCAAACAGCTAAAGCCCCAGGAAGAGAGAAGAGCCCTATTCCAGCCTACAGCTGAGATCCAGAAGAAGCTAAGCCCATGGAGCCTTAAGGGGAAGTAGGAAGGAGAGAACAGGCAGAGGTCACCTGCCATCTTGCTTCAACATATGGCAACAGACTTTGGTGAGGAAGTAACTTTGAGTTGGATTCTTTAGGGCCTTGCAACTGTAAGCTTCTACCCCAAATAAATACCTTTTATAAAAGCCAACAGATTTCTGGTTCTTTGCATCAGCACCCCTTTGGCTGATGAATAAAGATGACTTTTCATTTCTTGACCAATTGCTATGTCTAGAACTTTTAATATTACACTGAAAAGAAGTGGTGAAAGCAAGCATCATTTCTCGTTCTGGATCTTAGGGAATATACTTTTGGTCTTTTGGCAATGAAAATGATAAATGATGTTAACTGTGGGTTTCTCATGTATGACCTTTATCATGATGAGGAAATTTGCTGTTTTCCTAGTTAGTTGAGTGTTTTTATCATTAAAGGGTATTTGATTTTTTTCCCACTTTTTTATGTTTTAAAAGATACTTTGATTACATAAATGTTACAGAGAATATATAGAGATTCCCATATGCCCTGCTCCCCACATCTCCTACATTTTCCCACATTAGCAACATCTTTCATCAGTATGGTACATTCATTGCAATTGGTAAACACATTTTGGAGTATTGCCACAAAGGATGGATTCTAGTTTACATTATAGTTTACACTCTCTCGAAAGTGTTTTTGATTTTGTTCAAAAGTTTTTTCTGCATCAAATTAAGGTTATCAAAGTATTTGACAGAAAACATCCCTGAGAAAGTCCATATACTGGAATTACTAGTCAAAAATGTTAACTGTCTTAAATATGCTCAATGAGCTAAAGGAAAACATGGACAAATAAAGGAAATTAGGAAAACAATACATGAACAAAATAAGAATATCAAGAAAGGGAAGCTATAAAAAAGCCCCCAAACAGAAATTCTGCAGCTCAAAAGTACAATATCTGAAATGAAATATTCACTAGAGGGGTTCAACAGCATGCTGGGGAGTGGCAGATAGTTACTGATTTACAGAAGATCAATAGCCTCGTCTTTCATCAAGTACTCCTTTGGTTGTTATAGGTCTCCAATAAAGTTCCAGAGTTACAAAATAGTTTATTCAAATTGCCCTTTCTAGTCCAATATTTGCTTTGGAGGGAGAACTTTCCCTTAGCCCTTTCTGTGCTGTCATTTCTCATTATATTACTCAGGGCTTTGCATTTTAAAAGACATAAACTTAAGATACATTTATATGAGGAGAAGAGGGTCCTTCTCCTCTTCTCCTACTACAAGGTAGTAACAAAACTCCTGGGAGTGGTTGATGGTTGAGTGGATGGAGAAGATCTACAAAGGGCCAATAGTGAGAGGAGTGTAGGAGAACAGTGACATATTCGTTAGGGAAGGATGCTGTAATCCATAAAAATTTTCTCCAAGCTTTATATTCTTGTTGGGAAGGCTACAATACTTGCTGTCAGACCCAAGAACTATCCTGAGACTCCCAGTTCTCACTACAATTCCTAAAAGAACATGTCAATTCATGCGAGGTACATATAAAAACCCAGTTATACTTTTGTTGTTGTTACAGTCTAAAGGATCATGTTGCTTCAGGCAATCAGCCAGTTAGAGTCTGGGCTAGGGATCTTTTAGAAAAATGTAATCAAGTCTGTGTTTAATACTTAATTCCCAATTCAGCAGGATGTGTTAATGAGCACTGAATAATTTGGAAATTATAGTGCTGAAGGTTGCAGTAGCACTGGTTTCAATTCTCACATAGGAAAAATTCTTCCTCTGAATATATACCCATATGTCTTTGAGACTTGGATTTAATTTCTGATATACCATTTTAAGGGGTTTTTATTATCTAATTAGTTGTCCAGGCTGGATTTCTGCCTTACATGCCTGCTTCAAGAAACAAATTTACACAATGGAAATGTTTGGTATTTTCTTAACAGTGCAGTAGAATACTCTACTGCTACTACTACAACTAGTAGTAGTAATAATTATGTAGGGTTAGACATGTCATTGTCTAGTATATTTAGACTTAAACTAAAAGAAGTATAGGATGCCTGATAACCAAACAAAATGAGGGGTACCCAAAGCATTTATTATGTTAGCAAGCACCCCAGAAAAGGAAAACCTGTTAAAAACATGTCTTCATGGATAAAGATGTGCCTATTTATTAAGAATAAATTTTAAGATTTTTCCTACAGTGGTGATGCATTTACACTGACCTATTATCACTTTCTTGCCAAGGTATTCTCATAAGGGAAATATCTGAGTGACAGGTATGACAGCTGAAATGACATATCTCATCTCACATGGACACCCTTTTATAGAGGCGGTTGGCTGAGAAGATCAGGGTTGTGGCTTGGGTTGGGTCAGCCAAACAAAGGGTCAACTCCACCATCCCTTCCCCCAAACCGTTCCTCAAACTCAGGGACCAATAAGATCAGTGATAGGGAGAGTGAAGAAACAGTTTTAGGGAGGGGTGACTGTTGCACAAATTACCTAGTAATTGGCTTTTACTTATAAAAGCTTAATGGTGAAGAGCAAAGTTTGAAAGATATACCCTACTTAAATCCAAGACTTACTATAATGCTATAGCAATCAAGAGATTGTGGTATTGAAATGAGAGACATATAGTTCAATGAAACAATAGAAAGTCTATAAGTAGACCCACACATATATGATTAATTGATATCCAACAAAGGTGCCAAAGCCATTTAACTGAGAATGGATGGCCTTTCAACAAATGGGACCACACCAATTTGACTTCCCATAGAAGAAAAAAGAACCATCCACACCTTATGCAAGTATTAAGTTGAATTAATGTAGGAGCTCAAACTTCTGGAAGAAAACACAGGGAAAATCTTTGTGACCCCTGGTTAGGGAAAAAATTCTTAGAATATACAAAAAACACAAGCTCTGAGGGTAGCCACTGTTCCAATGCCCCTTAGGCAAAGGTGACAGAGGAATCTTACAATGACAACATTCCTCCAAACTACTGAAAACAGTTAAAGGGTCGAATTAATGAGGCAAGGGCTGCATTGAGAAAAGACAGGTTCAAAAGCCGTAGAAGAAGCTCCTGGTGCCTTTGCTAGACCTTCCCCATCCCCTCCACAGTGCAGGGGAGCCAGCTCGCACTCCCAGTGTAGGTCCCTGGCCCTGTTCCAGAGGGAGCAGCGTGGCCCCTGTGCACGCTGGAGTACATGTATGTCACGGCCAATCTATCCCACTAGAATGGCTACTGTGGCAGCTTGAGATTATTTATGAATTCCCAAAAGGGAGATTGTGATTGTAAACT
Organism: Tolypeutes matacus; assembly: GCA_026826555.1. Classification (NCBI taxonomy): domain Eukaryota; kingdom Metazoa; phylum Chordata; class Mammalia; order Cingulata; family Chlamyphoridae; genus Tolypeutes; species Tolypeutes matacus. Next base: position 607,413 of record JAKSZT010054342.1, on the reverse strand, counting down.
GGTCTGTTCCTCTGGTGTGATCGCTAAGGTTGTATTAAATTCAGCTGAGATGTCTTTGATCAAATTATGTGGAGATAAGGGCTTTGATTCGACCACATCAGTAGGGCATAACTCAAGATAAGTCCCTGCCCCCTTGGTGGGCTGATATAAATGGACACTCACTCAAGAAGACACAGAAGAAGGCACAGGAAGAAAGAGATCCACAGACACGGCAGAGGAGAGAGCCTTGGTCTTACAGCCCCAGGAAGAGAGATGAGCTATTTACCTGATAGTTGCAGCTGAAGAGAACAGAGCAGCTGAGCTGAGGAAGCCCAGAAAGAAACAAACCCTGTGCCAGCCTGGAGCTGAGATCAGAAGAAGCTGGGCCCAGGGAGCCTTAGGAGGAAGAAGGAAGGAGGGACCAGGCCCCCATCTTACCTCAACACGTGGCAACTGACTTGGGTGAGAGGGTACCTCTTATGGTACTTTGAGTTGGACTCTGTAGGGCCTTGTAACTGTGAGATTTTACCCCAAATAAATACCCTTTATAAAAACCAACAGATTTCTGGTAATTTGCATCAGCACCCCTTTGGCTGAGTAATACAGCTACTGTTTTTCAAAAAAAAAAAACACACAGAAAATTAAAAGTGTTGGAGAAGATGTGGAGAAATAGGAAAACTCATTCATATTTGGTGGGAATGTAAAATGGTGCAGCTGCTGTGGAAGAATTTGGCTGTACGTCAGAAAGTTAAGTGTAGAATTACCGTATGACCTGGCAATCCCATTTCTAACTATATACCCCAAAAAACTGATAGCAGGAACTCAAACAGATATTTACACACTGATGACATTATTCACAATTGCCAAAAGATGAAAGCAATTCAAATGTCCATCAACCAATAAATGGATAAAATATATATATATATATACACATATATATACACACACAGAATATCATTCATGCATAAAAAGAATGAAGTTCTGATAAATGTGAAAACATGAATGAACCTCGAAGACATCCTGTTGAATGAAATAAACCAGACACAAAAGGGCAAATATTGTATGATCTCACTGATATGAAATAATTACAATAAGCAAATTCACAGAATCAAAAGTAGAATCTACGTTACCAGGGGCCAGTTTTGGGGAATGGAGAATTAAATTGTACTGAGCGTCTATTTGACTTGATGGAAAAGGTTTGGTAATGGATGGCAGTGATGGCAGAAAATATTATGAACATATTAAACAGAACTGAATTATATATTCAAATGTTGTTAAAAGGGTAAATTTTAGGTTATTTATATGTTACTAGATTAAATAAAATTTAAAAAAATCAGGACTATACAGCACAACAATGAACCCTTTTGTGAATGAGGGATTATAGTTAATAGTACAATTATAAAAATATTTCCATGAATTGTAACAAACGTACCACATTAATGCAAAGTGTTAATGATAGAGTGGTGAATGGGCACTCTGTATTTTATGCATGATTTTTCTGTAAACCTACAATTTCTCTAATATATATATATATATATATACACACATACACACATATAAATAAAATTGATACATTGGATTTCACCAAAATTAAACACTTTTCTCTTAAAAAAATACCATTAAGAAAATAAAAAGGCAAGACACAAATTGGAAGAAAATATATGCAAAACACCTATTTGGAAAAGGACTTAAATCCAGAATATATATATTTTAAAAATCACTTATAACTTGTGTATTGGCTAAAAAAAAAAAAAAAAAAAAAAAAGGTAAATTGGTAAAAAAAAAAAAGATTGTTTGTAAATCTTTGGAAATGAATAGAAATGGTGAAGGCATATCATGGTGTTTGTAACCAGCAGTGCTATTGTATGGAGATGACAGTGGTTGAAAGGGAAAGTCTAAGGTCACATGTATTACTAGAAGGAAAGCTGAAAACTGTAACATGGGGCTCTATAAGATAGTAAAACCTCATGTAAAACACGAATGTGGGTGATACTGCATATATAAGACTGTTTTTGCAAAATATAAATACAAATATACTAGAGAGAAGGAAACCGAATAGCAGCTATGTGCGGCAGGGCAAGCACAGAGAGACTGAGAGGGGATGAGTTTTGTTCACTTGTTAGTTTTCTGTTCATTACTATTATTATTGGAATAATGAAAGGGCTCTAAGAATGACTGAAGTGATGAATGCCCAAATATGTGATTTCATCGAATACCATTGATTGTACACTTTGGATGGGTTTATGCTTTATTAATATGTACTAATAAAATTGATTTGCTTAAAAAAAACTTTAAATTTGCATATTTGTAGCATTATACAAATGGCTATTTGGCAGCATCTTTGAGTTACAGTGAAAGAAGTATGCTTTAACCATTCTTTCCCCAAGGAAATGCTCACACATGTACACCAAATCTTGGTATTTGCCATCTTTATAAACTTTTCAAAGAGGCCTGTTGTTACTATGACAATTCTCAGTACAAAGATAAACAGAAGAAATAAGCTAGGAAAAGACAAAGACCAAGGATATATGGTTCACTAAGACTCCTTTGGTTCTTTAGGTGGCTTTTAAAATTATAAATTCCTATTTGCAACACAAGCCAATGTTTCAGTAGCAGCAGCAGCTAATGTCACTATTTTTCCCCCTGAGGTTGAGCTGACACATACTGTATCTTATTGTATCACATACCTGGCCTGATAAATGAATATGTAGGTGATTAGGGGTCATTTTTGAGTGGCAGCATCCAAATTTGTAGAATTAATCCATAATAAGAAGTTGGTAGGTGTCTCTGAAAGTCAGAGACTGGAAATCCCTACACCGTCTGAGCGCCAGCCTCTCGGTTCCCTTTCTCGTTGGTGACCTAGGGATGGGGTGACAGATGACAGACAAGTAGGCACAAGAGCGGTGTCAGTGAGATGCTGGCTTGCTGCCAAAGCCACCTCAAGCTGGACCCAGTTTTGATGTCTTGATGATATTCCTATTCAATGACAACAGATACTTACCGAGCCCATGCTATAAGCCATGCACTGGCAGGACGCACGGAAGGTTGGAACTGGAGCTGAAAGTAAACAGGTAATTGTCTGCCACAGAGGGAGAGAGGGATGTGGTTCATTTTGTGAGGCTAAATTATTCTTGCTTTATTCCAAAACCATATGCATTAGCTTCCTAGAGCTGCCATTACAAGTTACCGCAAACGGGTAGCTTAAAATAACAGAAATTGATTCCCTCATGGTTCTGGAGTCTACAAGTATGAAATCAAGGTATCTACAGGGCCACGTTTCCTCTGAATGCTCTAAGGAAGACCCCTTCCTTGCCTCTTCCAAGCTTCTGGTGGTTGCCAGAAATCTTTGGTGCTCCTTGGCTTGTGTCTCCCTCACTCCAGCTCCTGCCTCCATCGCCACACAGCCTTCTTCCCTCTGTGTGTGTCTGTGTATTTCCAAATAGTTCTCTACTTATAAGGACAACAGTCATTGGAGTTAGGGTCCTCTGTAATCCAATACGCCTCCTAACCCGATTACATCAGCAAAGACCCTATTTCCAAAAACGTAGGGCTTAGGACTTCAGCATACCTGTTCTGTCGGACACAATTCAACAACAATATCAGATAAGCTCAATGCAAGAAAAGAAAATTATAGGCCCATGTTACTTATAGACTGATATAAAATATTCACTTTACAGAACCAGTAGTGTATTTAAAAAATAATATATCATCAACAGGCTGGAGTTATCTTAAGAATGATGGGGTAGTTCGGCATCAGAGAAAAGAATTACTGCAATTTGCCACATTAGTAGACTGAAGGAGAAAAATGATTATCTAAATCAATGCAGAAAAAGCATTTGAAAATGTTTAACAACTATTTGTGATCTAAACAATTTATAAACCAGGAATGAAAGAGAACTTCCTTAGAGGTTATATATCAACATACAGGTAAATTTGATAGATAACATTGCTGTTAAGTTCAGAAGTGAGAAAAGAATGCGTACTCTTCTTACTTTTTAATCTAGTCCTAGAGGTTCTAGACAAAGCTAATAGAAACAGAAAGGAGTAAGATGTATAAGAATTAGAAAGGAACGGTTTTAGTTTGCTAAGATGCTGGAAGCAGACCATAAAATGGGTTGGCTTTTAACAATGGGAATTTGTTAATTTACAGGTTTCCAGTTTTGAGGCTGTGAAAATGTCCAGATCACGGCTTCACAGGCAATGCTTTCTTCCTGAAGATGGGCTGCTGCTGTTGTGGAATCCTCCGTCACACGGCAAGGCACATGGCGGCACCTGCTGGTCTCTCCCTTCTCTTCTGGGTTTCCCTGCTTTCAGCTTCTTGCTTCCCTGGCTTTCTCATTCTTTGTCTGAATTTCATTCTCTTATAAAGGACTCCAGTAAGAGAATTAAGACCCATCCTGAATAAAATGGATAACATTTTAAAGATCCTCCCTACAATGGGTCCACACCCAAAGGAATGGATTAACTTTAAGAACATACTTTTCTGGGGTACCTACAGCTTCAAACCACCACAGGAACTGACAAAACTGTCTTTTTTTTTTTTTTTTTTTTAGATAAAATAACAAGATCAATGGACAAATTATTAGAACTAATGAGACAGATTCAGCATGGTCACTGGATATGTGATTTTTTAAAAATCAATATCGTTTTTCTACATCAGATAAAGTAATGTATTAAAAAACAAAATGTTACAAAAAGTAAGATACTATTCACAACAGCAGCAAATCTCTAAGATATCTAGGAATTAATTTAACAAAAAACCACACAAGGATTCTATAGAAAATACTTTTAGACGTTAATAGTGCATATAGAAAACAATCAGAATAAATGGAGAAAGATTCCATGTTTTTAAATTGGGCACTGTAACTTTATATACATGTCAATTCTTCTTAAATAAATCTATATATATAGGGCAATTTCAATTAAATTTTCAGTTGGATTTTTTGGAGAAACTTAATAAACATATTAATATGTATATAAAAGCATAAAGATTTAAGAAATAATAGAATATATACTGCAATGAAAATGAAAAATTATAGCTACTTAAAAAGTATGGGTCAGTTTCAATAATATAATGTTGAGTAAAAAATCAAGACAGAAAAGAATACGTTAGTGTAATAGTATAATTTCATTTTAACATAAAGTTAAAAGCAGGCAACTCTATTGCTTAGGGTAATAAAACCATACAGGAAAGCAAGGAAATCATCACCATTAAAACCATGAGAGCAGCTTTCTTTAGAGGGAGGGAGAAGAATATATTTGGGGAGGAACCCCAGAGTAGTGGAAATGACCTTTAAAAACAAACAAACAAACAAACAAAAAAACAACTGGGTGTTGGCTATACCTCAATAGTATTTTTTTTTTTTTTTTTTTTTTTTTTAGTGTGTGGCTTGTTTTCCTTATAATAATTCGCTGAACTGCAGATTTGTTTTACGTACTTTTTCTTTGTATATTGCATTTTTTTTTAAGTTTTAATCTTGATAAAAGAGAAAATAAAGGAGTACTTTCCCCATCAGATAAATAAGACATACTACAAAACTATAGCAAATTAAAAAAAAAAATAGGGTGGAGAGAGATGGTTTTGGGAAAATTGGCTTGCTAAATGAGGAAATATAAAACTGGATGCCTACTAACACCACATGCAATTGTGGACTCTAGCTGGATTAAAGACCTAAATGGGAAAGATCTATAAACTATATGGTTAGTAGAAGAAAAAAATATTTTTGTAACTTAAAGATGGGGAAGGATTTATTCCAACTTTAAAAGCACTGATTATAAGGCAAAATATTGATGAATTTAATTACATAAAAATTAAGGATTTCTGCTGAACAAAGTACAAAATAGACAGCACTATCAGATTGCATAACAGATTGAAAAGATAACTGCAATGCTAAATCCAACAAAGGCTTAACCTAGAATATTCAAGGAACCCCTGCAAACAACAGGGGAAAGGAAGAATCCTTGTGAAATATCGGGGAGGAATATAAATAGGTGATTTACGGCAGAGAAACCCAAGAAGCTAATGAGCATACGAAGAGATGTTCAAACTCATTAATAATTAGAGAAATGTAAATTAAAACAAAAGTGAGATATCGCTTTACGTGTATTAGATGAAAGACTCGCGTGCTACTGGTGGGGGACAGACTGCTGTGCCGTCTGAAGGGCAATCTGGCAGGGCTTGGATCAAGTGTGTGTAGAATCTGCGACGCGACAAACTTTCTCCCCAGTGTGTGTCCCAAAGACTTTCTCACACAGGGCCGTGAGGGCACTCGGGCGACAGTGCTCAGTGCAGCACTGATCGCGGTGTGATCGTTGGAAGGCATCTAAATATCCATCACTGTGGGCCCAGATGGGCACACGAAGATGTGAGCACAGCTTGAAGCACAGAAGTTAGACGCAAAGAGCCAGATATACACTAACAATGGCGACACTCATCACAATGCTGATTAAGAGCAGCAAGAAACAGCCGTGTCTTATGCACATCCTTCATGTATGTAAAGTGTGCTTGCATGCAAAGTGCAATATGATCCTATCTGAACTCATGCAAACGAAATGACATGCCTTAAACGTATTAGGGAGATTGCAGAAACTTGGGGGAAAATAGGTGTGGAAAATGAAGTTAAAAGGGAATAAATAAAACAAGGAGGGGTAGAATGATGTGAAAACTTACATGGCACAGATCTGAGCACTCAGTAAACGTCAGTTTTCCTTCTTTTCCTACATTCTTTTGTTTGTAATGAGGCACAAAAGAAGTAATTGTGGATGAGAGAACACTGACAATCCCAAGCCTTTGGTAGTGGTGTAAGCTGGTACAGCCACTGCGGAGAGCAATCTGACAATTCTTAGCACAGCTGAAGATGTGCATGTCCCGTATGGCCCTGCAATTCCATCTTTCCATGGAACATTCTAGAGAAATTCTTGTGCGTGTGTATCAGAGACATGTTCAAAGGTACTAATCACAACATTGGTTTCAATGGTGAAAAACTAGAAACATCCCAAATGCTCGTCAGCAGTGAACGGATCGATTTTGTGGCCTATTCATATGACGTCGTGTTATTCAATAACTAAATAAATGAATTAGAATGATAGGCAACAAAACAGGAGGCTTCAAAAACATAATGCTGCATTTAAAAGCAAGCTTCAAGACATTACCTACAGTAATAGGCTATTAACGCAAATTTTAAAAAACAAAGCAAAATTGCATATTTTGTGGGGTAATGATAATAACCAGCACTTAGGGGGGCTCACTGTGTGCAGCGCCTCCTTTCATCTTCCAGCCCTGGGAGGAAAGTACCATGTCTATCCCCTACGGCAGCCTTGAAATTGCAACACTCAGATCCGCCGCAGGGAGTGTAACTGCAACTCCAATTTCTGTGCGCTAAATCCACGCCTCATTCCCTCCCAAGCCTTGCCTCGCACATGCTGCTCTCACCGACGGCTCAGGGTGGCAGGGATGGAAAGAGAAGACTGTCCCTGTGGAGCAGGGTCTCCCCGATGGGGTGGCTCTGGCCTGAGGGCCTTCTATCAGCCCGCCTGAGAGTTCTCAGAACGGTGCTGCGGTCTGAAGCTGGGCCTGGCCACCTCGTCTTCCTTCCTTCTGCTCACAGGGGCCAGTCCTGTGGACAGAATTCCTTCGCCTCTGGAGTGGGCAGCCTGTAAAACGTCTTCCAGTGATCCCCACCTCCTGATAGTCACCTGTTCATGTAATCTCCTCCACTCGAGAGTGCGATGGACCTAGACACTCGCTTCCAACCAACAGACTCCAGCAAGGAGATGGGAGGCTGCTTTCAAGAGAAAGCTACACAAAAGCCTGCCGCTCTGTCTTGAGCATTCTCTCTGGGTCTCCATTCCTCCCTGCGGTGGAGGAAGCCCTGTTGTCAGCACCTCCTTGGACAGGCCCGTGTGCAGCAGCCTGAGGAATGGCTCCTCCCAACAGCCTTGTGAGTGAGTTTGGATGTTAGGTCAACCTCCTTTAAATTCTTGTTAATGCTGATATTTTGACTCCTTCACATGAATTATGAATGTTCTTACTGGCATCTAGAATGATGAATCTTTTCCAGAAGGTTTTCAATTGACTGCCCCGATCATCAGAAGAATCACTGTTTATGGCAGCCATAGCCTTACGAAATGTATTTCTTGAATAATGGGACTTGAAAGTCAAAATTACTCTTTAATTTGTGGGCTGCAGAGTGGATGTTGTGCTAGCAGACACAAAAACAACCTTAATCTCGTTGTACATCTCCATCCGGGCTCTTGGGTGACCAGATGCATTGTCAACAAGTAGTAACTCTTTCGAAAAGAATCTTTTTTTCTGAGTCGTATGTCTCAACAGTCGGCTGAAAATATTCAGTCAACCATGTTGCAAACAGATGTTCTGTCATCCAGGCTATGTTTTTCCATTTAGAGAGCACGGACAGAGTAGGTTTAGTGCAATTCTTAAGGGTCCTAGGATTTTTTGAATGGTCGTTGAGCATCAGCTTCAACTTCAAGCCACCAGCTGCATTAGCCCTTAGGAAGAGAGCCACCTGCCCTTTGAACATTCGACGCTGATCGTTGACTTCTCTCTAGTTATGAAAGCACTAAATGGCATCTTCATCCAATAGAGAATTTGTTGCTCAGCATAGCCACCATAATCAACGATCATCACTAGATCTTCTGGATGCCTTGCTATAGATTCTACATCCGCACCTGCTGCTTCACCATGCACTTTTGATGTTATGGAGACAGCTTCTTTCCTTATACCTCATGACCCAACCTCTCTCTGCAGCTTCCTTACCTGTCTCAGCCTTCAGAGACTTGAAGAGAGTTAAAGGCTTGCTCTGGACTAGGCCTTGTCTTAAGGGAAAGTTGTGGCTGCTTGGATCTTCTATCCAGACCACTCAAACTCTCTACACCAACAATAAGGTTGTTTCACTTTCTTATCAATTGTGTGTTCACTGAAGTAGCACTTTTAATCTCCTTTAAGAATTTCCTTTCTAGCCACAGCTTGGCTAATTGTTTGTTGCAAGAGGCCTAGCTTTTGGGCAATCTTGGCTTTTGACATGCTTTCCTCATGAAGCTTAATCATTTCTAGCATGCAATTTAGAGTGAGAGATGTGCAAATCTTCCTTTCCCCTGAACACTTTGAGGTCATTGTAGGCCTATTAATTGGCTAATTTCCATATTTTTTTGTGTTTCAGGAAATAGAGAGGCCCAAGGAGAGGGAAAGAGATAGAGAATGGCCGATCTGTGGGGCAGCCAGAAGGGTCTTATATGGGTGCAGTTTGCAGTGTCCCCAAAGTAGTAACATCAAAGATCACAGATCACACAACATGCAAAAATCAGTAATGAGCAATCTGAGGAGGAAATCAAGAGAAAAATTCCATTTACAATAGCAACTACAAGAAACAAATATCTAGGAATAAATTTAACTGAGGATATAAAGAATATGTATGCAGAAAACTACAAAACACTGAAAAAGGAAATCAGACAAGACCTAAATAAATGGAAAGACTTTCTGTGTTCATGAATTCAAAGACTAAATATTGTTGAGATGTCAATTCTACCCAAACTGATTTACAGATTCAATACAATCCCAAACAAAACATTCCGACAGATTATTTTGAAGAAATGGAAAAGCTAATCATCAAATTTCTTTGGAAGGATAAGGGATCCCAAATAGATAAAAACATCTTGAGAAAGTAGAATGAAGTTGGAGGACTCACACTTCCTGACTTTAAAGCATCTTACAAAGTTACAGCGGTCAAAACAGCATGTGATACTGGCATAAAAACAGATATATTGATCAATTGAATCAAATTGAGAGTTCAGAAATGTTCCCTCACATCTATGATCAATTAATTTTTGCCAAGGCTCCCAAATCCACTCAACTTGGGCAGAACAGTCTCTTCAACAAATGGTGCTGGGAGAACTGTATATCCACATCCAAAAGAATGAAAGAGGACCCTAACTCACACCTTATACAAAAATTAACTCAAAATGGATCAAAGACCTCAATATAAGAGCCAGGACCATACAACTCCTAGAAGAAAATATAGGGAAGCTTCTTGAGGTAGGTGATGGTTTCTTAAACTTTATACCCAAAGCATAAGCAGTGAAAGATAAAATAGATAAATGGGACTTCCTCAAAATTAAAAAACTTTTGTGCATCAAAGGACTTTGCCAAGAAAGTGAAAAGGCAGATTACTCAATGGGAGAAAATATTTTTTAACCATTTATCCAATAAGGGCCTAATGTCCAGCCTATATAAAGAAACCCTACATCTCAAAAATAAAAAGACAAACAGCTCATTTTAAAAATGGGCAAGAGACTTAATAGACACTTTTCCAAAGAAGAAATACAAATGGCTAAAAAGCACATGAAATAGCTATTAGAACAACATCACTAGCTATTAGAAAAACGAAAATCAAAGCCACAAGGAGATACCATTTCACACCTACTAGAATGGCCACTATTTAAAAGAAAACAAAACAGGAAATGATAAGTGTTGGAGAGGATGTGGAGAAATAGGAACACTTATTCACTGCTGATGGGAATGTAAAATGGTGCAGCTGCTGCGGAGGACAGTTTGGCGTTTCCTCAGGAAGCTAAGTATGGAATTGCCTTATGATCCGGCAATCCCACTACTAGGTACATACTCAGAAGAACTGGAAGTAGGGGTGCAAGCAGACATTTGCACATTGATGTTCATAGAGGGATTATTCACAGTTGCCCAAATATGGAAACAACCCAAGTGTCCACCAACCGATGAACAGGTAATCAAAATGTGGTATGTACATAGGATGGAATATTATTCAGCTGTAAGAAGAAATGTTTGGCAGTTCCTAAAGAAGTTGAATATAGACTTTCCACATGACCCTGCAATACCACTACTGGGTATATACCCAGAAGAACTGAGAGCAGTGACACGAACAGACATCTGCACACCGATGTTCATAGCCACATTATTCACCATTGCCAAAAGTTGGAAACAACCCAGGTGTCCATCAACAGATGAATGGATAAACAAACTGTGGTCTATTCACACGATGGAATATTATGCAGCTGTAAGAAGAAATGAAGTCATGAAGCATATGACAACATGGATGAACCTGGAGGACATTATGTTGAGTGAAGCAAGCCAGACACAAAAGGACAAATACTGTATGAATGCATAACTATGAGCCAAATATATTGTGTAACATATTGTTTGATTCAAAAAATTTTTATATGTATCCATTACATTTAATTGAAAAATGTATATATTTATTCATCTGTGTTTACTTTTTAGTTTTTAATTGTTTATATTTTCAATTATTAAATGTACAAAATAAAGTAAAAAAAAAAAAGAAGAAGAAGAAATGAAGGCCTAATGCATGTGACAAAGTGGTTGAACCTAGAGGGCATTATGTTGAGTGAAATAAGCCAGGTGAAAAGGCCAAATATTGTATGTTCTCACTAATATGAGCTAATTATAATGAGCAAATGCATGGACTTAAAATCTAGAGTATAGTCTACAAGAAGATAGAGTGAGGGTAGAGAATGCGGATCTGATGCTTAATTTGTGCAAAATTTTTAATAAGATTGATTGTAAATGTTGGCAAGTGGATAGAGGTGATGGTAGCACATTATTGTGAGAGTAATAGCATTGAATTATTGGTGTGATTGTGGTTTAAAGGGGAAATTTAGGGTCTTGTTTGTCACTAGAAGGAAAGCTCGAAGGTAAAGCATGGGACTGTATAACACAGTGAACCCTGATGTAGATGATGACGTCGTTAATAGTATAAATATGAGAATATTCTTCCATGAACTAGAACAAATGTATGGCACTTTTACAAGTTGTTAATGGGATGGTATATGGGAAAAATACACAGTGCAAACTATGGACTGTAGTTAACTGTAACATTGTCATAACTCATGAAAGAACATCCTTGTACCTGAGCTGTTAGCCACGGCCCCTCCACAGCAGGGCTCGCTGTGCCATGCAGCCCCATATTTGCACAATCCACCCAAATGGCTCAGTCTAATCACAGAGTTGTGCACTCCCCATCACAGTGAATTTTAGAGCATTTTCAATACTTCAAAAAGAAAAGTATTGTTTACCCTTAGCATTGAAATAGTTCCTTTGTTGCAATTGATGAAACAATATTACCGTTAACTATAATCCATAATTTCCCTTAGTTGTACTTTTCCTCATATAGCACCATATTATTAATACCTTGTAATAGTGACATACGTTGACTCTAGTTCATGAAAGAACATTCTTGTATTTATACTAACTTGCTGTCTCAACTGAAGAAAGTTTGTCTTTTGTGTAGTTCTTGGCCTAACATAAATGTTTAGCAAATGTGAAATGTGATTTGGTGGTGATTATGGGGAGAAAAAAGAGGAAGAAGGGGCTATAACAGGGAACCAGAGGTAGTGAATCTCATTTTAAGCCCTTGAGAAACTATGACTGCCTTTAACAGCTCTAAATGTGTGGCAGCAAAAAGGTGTGCATCTCGTGATCATTAAGAAAACCAAAACGTGTCATTTAGACTTTTTTTAGAAATGCTGAGTCTCTTACTTTTCTAGAATCTTAGGATGGCCAAATCAAATTTCCCTCTGGCTCTGGGTCTGCCTTTGGACATGATGCCTAAAACATGGTATTGCAAACGATGACCTTTGTCAGGGGAGTCACGGCTATAATAAATACGGTAGTTGCCACTAGCAATTAGTGTTAAGTGCGGGCATTCTCAGTGTGCTTTGACTTGCTCAGAATCCAAGTGGGGGAATTTCAAGTCCAATGTTTCTTCATAAAAACATGCTTTTCCCACTGAATATATCTGTGGTCTGTTCACGTATTTGGGCAACTTTCCCTATTCCCCATCAGAAAATTTTAATAGCAACTTTTGAAATAGGATAGTATCCCTGGAAACCAAATCTCTGATAGTTCAAAATAGTAAACTGAGTTCTCTAAGTGCCTGAAGTAGAAGATCTACTCCTACCAAAAAGGAAAAGCAAAGAATCAGGGGGAAAAGAGTAATCACAGCTTGGAAAATGAAGTGTCCTAGACACTCTATTAATAGCAGGCTATCTAAGGTTTTTCTCGAAACAATTCACTTAAAAAAAAAAAAAAACACTCTATTGTAAAAGGAAAAATCATACATCCAAATGTAGGATCCCTCATCACCCTCTTACTGTCTTAGTTTCCTAGAGCTGCCGTAACAAAGTACCAGAAACGGGGTGGTTAAAACAGCAGAAGCGGATTCTCTCACAGTTACGGAGAAGAGAAGTCTAAAATCAAGGTGCTGACAGGGTCCCCAGAAACTTGTAAGGGAGACTCTTTCCCTGCGTCTTCCAGCTTCTCGTGTATGCTGGCAGCCCTTGGCGTATTTTGGCTGCCACTTAGTGTAATTTTTAAAATTATTGTAATTTTTTTAAATTAAGAAAAGTGTAGGTTTACAGAAAAGTCGTGTGAAAACGACAATGTTGTCATATACCCCCTAATGTCGATACATCTCTCCAATTTCTGCCATTTCTGCCAGAGGTAATCAGTCTGCACACGGCTGTCTTCTCTCCGAGTCTGTCTGACCCTCTGGTCAAATTTCCTTTTTATCTTCCTTTTTGATAAGGATACCAGTCATGTTGGACTAGAACCCACCCTAATCCAGTTTGGCTTCCTCCTAACTAATCATCTCTCCAAAGGTCCTGCATCCAAATAAGGACACGGTCCCTGGTTCCAGGGGTCAGGACTTGGACATATCTTTTAGGGACACAATTCTACCTTATCCCCTTCATTTCTCTATACGTTGTCTGGAGATATAATATGTCTGTAGAGAGAAATATAAGCATTCAGAGACTACTCTATTTTCCTAAAGCTAGATTTACTTCAGGGGGGTTATAGTCATACGGAAGTGCATGGCTACTCCATAAATGATAAGTAAAATATGTGTTTTAAGATCTTTATTGTTATGTTAAAAATATATACCAGTTCAATAAAACAGCTTTTGAAATATGAGTCCATATGAAGTAGACCAGCAATGGGCAAACGAAAGTGTATTTTGTATCAAAAACGGAAATAATAGACTTGGCTGTTTACATTTAAAATTGAAGTTTGAACCACATAATTACGTGCCAGCCTCTCCATAAGGCGTTGGAAGATTGGAAATGCTTTCCTTCCATCTCATTTGCATTTAGTCCCATTCTAGAGATGCTACAGAAAAAGTAAAAAATAGTTCACCAAGCTTACACTTTAAGAGAAATGAGTTTAAAGAGATTAGGAATGTGTTAGAAATAAATTTGTAAAGAGGTAACTGGGCTGGGGAACACGGAGGTAGGGTCTGGGGACACATTTGGAAAGCATAGGTCTGTTTGGCCATTGCCCAGTTTTCCACCATCCCTAGACTTGGTCCTTGTTGCCTCTGAGCTTTTAAGGTCCTGAACCTCTTAAATTCCATATAACAAACTAAAGTTCAGATACTTTGTTAGTAAAGTATATATATCTTGTGACTCTGATCTACAACCCTTATTTTCATGGCTTTGAATGTTAAGCGTATTGCTTATGTAATAATTACAAACAGCAAAATTTCTGTTGTGTTTACTTGGGGAACAACAGCCAAGAATAATACAAAAGGAAAATTATCCTAATTAGGAGAAGGAGAAGGATGACGAGGTGCTTCAATTTCATGACTGTATTGTTGGAATTTATATATACGCATGCGGTTTATATATGTTTATGAAATTAGACATTTATTCTGCAAGGCACCCACCTGCAGCACCTCTTGAGAGCAGACACGATGTGAAATCGCACGCCGGCAGGCACAGCATTTAGGTGTTCTCTTTCAGGATTAGTGCATCACAACCGTATTCAGTCAGTTCACGTGCTTAATTGCCTTCTGCTAGTGTTTCTATGTCAGAATCAAGGCAGAGACCAGTGAACCAAAGCAATTTGGTTTGGCTTCCATCCCTCAAATGAGAACAGATCCTGCTAATTGCAGCAAAGTTCCCCCTTCAGGTGACGGCCTCACCCACATCTCACTTTCTCTGGGCAGGATAGAGGGTTTAGGGCATAGCTCAGGGAAACTAAGCCCCCCAAAACAATTTGGAGGGAAAACACACTTCTAAAATGCAATATTGTTTTAGTGTCCAGGCCTGCTCAAGCAAAGTCCATGAGCTAGGTTGTGGTAAACAGTGGGGATTTATTTGCTCACAGTTTTGAGGCTAAAAGACATTCCAAATCAAGGCACCAAAGCAACGTTTTCTTCCTGAAGACCGGTGCTCTGGCTGCCAGGTCCTTGGTGCTTAGCTTGCCACGTGGCTTCTCCCGGTCTTCCCTTGCCTTCTCTTCTGGTTTCCGCTCATGTTCAGCTTCTTGCTTCCTGTGGCTTTCTCTCTCGATGTCCGAATTTCAGCCCTTTATTAACCCGGCGAAGTCCCGTCCCGACTGAGGGAGGCCGCACCTTAGCATCGAAAGTTCCTGCTCACACCCTCAGGAATGGATTAAGTTTAAAACCATGTGTTTCTGGGGATACACACAGCTTCAACCACAAATATGGCTACCAGTTTTCGTGGCTTGGTTTAAAAATGTATTTAATTCACCAGATAAACAAATGCAGATGCTCAGCACTTCCCTTCACTTAGACAAGTAGTTGGTATTCATTTAATAACACACGTGATGCCAGTTATCAACATATGGACAGATGATATCAGCTACGTGATCAGAACTTTGCAAAGAAACTGGAGTTTACTTTTGGCTACATCTTACAGACATCAGTTGATACTGAACTGATTTAAGAGTTTTTTTCACTATCTGGTTCTGTTTTTCTTCTCTCTCCCCCTCTCTCACTATGCTTTTCCACAATGTTTAAGTACATTTCCTACTAAAATATTACTTATACTTGAACATACTCATGTATTTTACTGTCAGCTTTACCCTTATCTGTAACTCCTTGTTCTATCAGTAACTCCTTAAATTACTTATTTACTTTAATTTTTAAATTTTATCCTCCTATAAAAAGAAATCCATTTTGGATTTCCATTATCAAAGCATAGTCTCTTCTATTCTTCTGCTTTGATTTACTCTCTCTAGCTTTAACTAACTTTTCTCTTTATCTTTTATTTAGATTTACTTTCTCAATATCCAAGAAATTTTTCTCAGTTTAATAGTGTGCTAGCTACATTTTTCTGTTCAATTCTTCCCAATTAGCAGCTTCCTTCTTCCTTAGTACATTCTCTTTTTATGTAGATCATTACATATTTTTTTATCTCCTTAATGAAAGATGCTCACATTTAGTTTTAAACTAGAGGTAACTAAACTCACAACATTTTGAATTGCTCAATCCTCTTTTGCAGACAATGCTGGAAATAAAAATCTATTACAATGACCTTTTGGCATTCTTCGTGCTACTTTGCTCTTTTTAACTATAAACTCAAATATAAAAGTCAAGATTCTTCTACCAAACTTGACTTGTGAAATAGTCAGCCCTATAGTGGCTGTGGTGGATTGGATTGTGCGCCCAATGTGGACATGTTCTTTGTCTTGACCCACACTCCCCATCGTGGAAAAAAACTTTCTTCAAGATGTTATGTCAGTTAAGGTATGGCCCAGCTGAGTGAATTTGGGCTTTAATTCAGATTATTGGAGGCTTTTGTAGGCAGACTGAAAGTCAGCAAGGAGCAGCCAGAAGCTGGAAGTCGATGGAAACTGGAAGAGAAAGAAGAAGATGCCACCATGTGCACTGCCATAGGACAGGAAAGCCAAGGAGCCCCAGAGGCTGCCCCAGCCAGAAGGCGCCCACCCTGGAGGAAGCAAGTGCGTTAGCCTCTGAGTATGAGCCAGTACACCCCGCTGTTAAGCCATGCATTGCGTGGTACTTGCTTGATTGTTTTTTTACTGTTTGTGTGTGTGTGGGGGGGTACATTTGTTAACATTCATGAAAGAACATTTTTATACACTGTAAAAAACATGTACATTAACTATACATGTACTATTTTATACGTGTACTGTTAACTATAGTCCATTGTCTACAAAGGTTCCCTGTTATAGAGCCCTGTATTTTTTCTTTTAATTTTTATTCTAGTAACATATATACGACCTAAAATTTCCTCTTGTAACCTCATACACATATATAAGTCAGTACTGTCAATTACACTCACAAAACTGTGCTCCTGTCACCACCATCCCTATCCAAAATCTCACAGTCAATGTGAGTAGAAATCCTGTACAAATTAAGCATCAGTTCCTCATTTGCTAGCCCCGACCCAGGCCTGGTGACCAATACATTCTGGTTCTATGAGATTGCCTACTCAAATTATTTCCTATCAGTGAGATCGGACGATATTTGCCCTTTTGTGTCTGGCTTAATGCACGTAGCATAATGTCTTCAAGGTTCACATGTGTCAGAAATTCATCCCTTTTTTATGGCTACATACTATTCCAGTGTATGTACATACCACGTTTTACTTACACATTCATGGGTTGATGGACGCTTGGGGGACTTCCATATTTTGGCAATTATGAATAATGCTGCTATGAACATCGGCAAATACTCGTTTCGAATGCATGCTTTCAGTTCTTCTCAGTATGTGTCTAGCAGTGGGATTGCTGAGTCACGTGGTAGTGCTATACTCAGCTTCCTGAGGAACAACCAAACTGTCTTCCACAGCGGTTGCGACATTTTACATGCCCACCAGCAATCAATGCACGAGTGCTCCTATTTCTTCACGTGCTCTCCAACATTGTAATTTTGTTTTGTTTTTTAATAGTAGCTATTCTAGTGGGGGTGAAGTGGTGTCTCAGTGTGGTTTTGATTTGCATTTCCCTAACAGCTAGTGATGTTGAGCACATTTTCATGTGCTTCTGAACCATTTGTATATCCTCTTTGGAAAAATGTCTGTGAAACCTTTTGCCCATTTTTTAATTGGGTTGTTTATCTTTTTATTGTTGAGCTGTAGGATTTCTTTATATATTCTGGATATTAAACCCTTATCAGATATGTGGTTTCCAAATATTTCCTCCCATTGAGTACGTTGTCTTTTCACTTTCATGATAAAGCTCTTTGATGCACAAAAGTTTTTAATTTTGATGAGGTACTATTTATCTGTTTTTTTTCTTTTGTTGATTGTGCTTTCAGTATAAAGTCTGACAAACCAGTGCCTAACACACAATCCTGAAGATGCTTCTCTACATTTTCTTCTAGGAGTTTTTTGGTCCTGGTTCTTATATTTAAGTCATTGATCTCTTTTGAGTTAATTTTTGTATATGCTGTGAGATAGGGGCCCTCTTTCATTCTTTTGCTTATGGATATCCAGTTTTCCAGCACCATTTGTTGAAGAGGCTACTTTTTCCCAATTGAATAGACTTGGAAGCCTTGTGAAAAAATCAACTGGCCATAGCCATAGCTGCAGGAGTCTATTTCTGAACTCTTAATTTGATTCCATTGTTGGATATATCTATCCTAGTGTCAGTACCATGTTGTTTTTGACCACTGTAGCTTTGTAACAAGCTTTATTTTTTTTAATTTAAATTATCTATTTATTTTTATTTTATTTTAGGATGTACTGGGGATTGAACCCAGGACCTCATACATGTAAAACGTGTTTGACCACTGAGTTATACCTGCTCTTATAATAAGCTTTGAAGCAGGATGTTTGAGTCCTCCAACTTTGTTCTTTTTTTTTCAAGATGTCTTTGGCCATTTGGGTTCCCTTACCCTGCCAAATAAATTTAATAATTGGCTTTTCCATTTCTGCAAAGTAGTCTGTTGGAATTTTGATTGGGATGGCATTGAATCTGTAAATCATTTTGAGTAGAATTGACATCTGGGCAATATTTAATCTTCCAATCAATGAGAATGAAATGACTTTTCATTTATTTAGGTCTTCTTTAATTTCTTTTAGCAGTTTTGTAGTTTTCCATGTCTAAATACTTTAAATCCTTGATTAAATTTATTCCTAGATATTTGATTCTTTCTGTTGCTATTGTAAATGGAATTTTTTCTTCCATTTCCTCCTCAGGTTGCTCATTACTAATGTATAGAAACACTATGATTTTTGCATGGTGATATTGTACCCTTCCCCACCTCCCATTTTGCTGAATTTGTTTATCCGCTCTAGTAGCTGTGTTGTAGATTTTGTGGTACTTTCTATTTATAGTATGATATCATCTGCAATTAATGAGACTTTTGCTTCTTCCTTCCCAATCTGGATGCCTTTAGTTTATTTTTCTAGCCTAATTGCTCTAGCTAGAACTTCCAGCACAATGTTGAGTAACACCAGTGGTGACAGTGGTCATCTTTGTCTTGTTTGAGATCTTAGAGGGAATGTTTTCAGTGTTTTACCATTGAGTATGATGTTTGCAGTTGGTTTTTCATATATGTTGTTTATCAGGTTGAGGTAAATTTCCTTCTATTCTCGGTTTTCTAAATAAAAGCATGCTGAAGTTTGTCAAATACCTGGTCTGCATCAATTGGGATGGTCATGTGGTTGTTTTTTTTTTTGTTTTTTTTTTTCTATCATTCTGTTAATGCAGTGTATTGCATTAATTGACTTTCTTGTGTTGAACCACCTTTGCATTCCTGGGATAAAACCAACTTCATCATGGTCTACAACTCTTTACCATGCTGTTGGATTTGGCTTGCTCGTATTTTGTTGGGAGTTTTTGCATCTATGTTCATAAGGGATAAATGATATTATTCTGTAATTTTCTTTTCCTGTGGTATCTTTATCTGGCATTCATATGAGGATGATGTTGGCCTCATAAAAAGAGTCAGATCGTGTTTCTTTCCCTTCAATTTTTTGGAAGAAGTTGAGAAGGATTGGAGTTAATTCTACTTGGAATGTTTGGTATAATTCACCAATGAAGCCATCTGGTCCTGTTCTTGTCTTTGATGGGAGGTTTTTTGATTACTGTTTCAATCTCTTTCCTTGTATTTAGTCTGTTGAGATCTTCTAGTTCTTCTAGAGTCAGTGAAGCTTGTTCGTGTGTTTCTAGGAACTTTTTCATTAAATCTAGGTTGTCTAGCTTGTTGTCATACAGTTGTTTATTGTCTCCTCTTATGATTCTTTTTATTTCTGTAATATCTCCCCCCTTTCATTTTGGATTTTAATTAATTGTCGTTTTTTCTTTGTCCGTCTAGTTAAAGGTTTGCCAATTGTATTGATCTCTATAAAGAACCAACTTTGGGTTTTGTTAATTCTCACTATTGCTTTTATTCTCTATTTCCTTTATTTCTGCCCTAATCTTTGTTATTGCCTTCCTTCTATTTGCATTGGGTTTACTTTGTTCTTTTTCTTTTTTTTTAAGTGTGTTCTTTTTCTAGTTCATCCAGGTATATGGTTAGGTCTTTAATTTCAGCTCTTTCATATTTTTAATATAAGGATTTAGGGTTATAAATTTCCCTCTGTGCACTGCCTTTGCTGCATCCTATCACTTTTGATATGTTGTGTTTCCATTTTCATTTGTTTCAAGATTTCCTTTGTGATTTCTTCTTTGGCCCACTGGTTGTTTAAGAGTGTGTTATTTAAATTCCATGTATTTGTGGATTTTCCAGTCGTGTGTCTGTTATTGATTTCCAGCTTCATTCCATTGTAGTAGAGAAGATGCTTTCTATAATTTCAATCTTTTTCAATTTATTGAGATTTGTTTTGTGATCTAAGATGTAGTCTATCCTGGAGAATGATCTATATGTACTTGAGAAGAAGAATTTATATACTGCTGTTTTGGAGTGGGATTTTCTGTATATGTCTGTTAGATCTAGTTTATTTATCATATTATTTAAGTTCTCTGTTTCCTTATAGACCTGTCTAGATGTTCTATACATTGCTGAATGTGGTGTGTTGAGGTCTCCAACTCTTTTTGTAAAAGTATCTATTTCTCCCTTCAGTTTTGCCAGTGATTTCCTCATGTATTTTAGTGCACTGTGGTTAGGCGCATAAATATTTGTGATTGTTATTTCTTCTTGGTAGATTGACTCTTTTATTAATATATAGTATCCTTTTTTGTCTATTGTAACAATTAAAAAAACATTTTATTGAAGTATATCATTCATACGTGAACATACATAAACAATAAGTGTATAGTAAAAGTTGTGAACTTATAAAATAAACATACATAACATCATAGAGGGGTCCCATACATCAACCCTCTACCAACACCTTGCACTGTTGTGACACATTTGTTATAAACTATGCAAGAGCGTTGTCCAAAAAAAAACTTGTTAACAGTTTTGACTTAAAGTTTGTTTTGTTTGATATTAGTATAGCTACCCCAGCTCTCTTTTTCTTTTTTTTTTTTCCAGCTCTCTTTTGGTTAATATTTGTATGGATTATCTTTTCCCGTCCTTTCACTTTCAACCCATTTGTGTTTTGGGGTCTAAGGTGAGTCTCTTGTAAACAAAATATAGTTGGATCCTGCTTTTTTATCCATCCTACCTACCTACATCTTCTGATTGGGGTGTTTAAACCATCAGCACTCAGTGTAATTACTGTAGAAGCTCTACTTCATCCGTTCTGTTCCTTGATTTTTATACGTCATATCTGTTTGGTCTCTCTCTTCCTTCACTGCCTCCTTTTGTGTAGTTGATCTTTTGTGATATATCTGATTGTTCCCTTTCTCATTTGTTTCTTTATACTTTTAAAACACTTTCTTTGTGGTTACCATGGGGTTTGTATTACACAACCTAAGTCTATAACCTACTGGTTTGAAAAGATTCCAGCTGTGGTGGTTTGAAGCTGTACATACCCCAGGAAAACATGTTCTTAATCCTATTCCGTTCTGGGGCTGTGAACCCCCTGTAAGCAGGACTTTTTGATGGGGCTGCTTCAGTAAAGGTGTGGCCCACCTCAGTCAGGATGGGTCCTGGCCCTGTTGCTGGAGTCCTTTATAAGTGGAATGAAATTCAGACACAGAGGGAGCAGCCAGAAGCCAGACGTCAACATCACCCAAAAGGGAGGCGAGAGAGCAGGGGCAGCAACCATGTGCCTGTGGCGTGACAAGCTAAGGACCAAGGATCAGCAGCAGCCAGTCCCAGGATTCACCTGGATTTGGACTTTCCTTTAACCTCAAAACTGCGAGCAAATGAAAGACCGTGTTTAAGCCAAACCACTGCGTTGATATTTGATGGACAGCCAAGGAGACTACAACACCACCTTAACTTCAGAGACTCCCATTTCTCTGCGCCCGTACCCTTCTGCTTCCCCTCTTCATGTAGTTTTGGTCCCACATCACCCTTTACGTTTTGCATGGCCATTATCAGCTATTACGCTTTTTTTTTCTTCTATTTTTGAGGCGGTACCAGGGATTGAACCTGGGATAATCATCCATGGGAAGCAGGCACTCAACCACTGAGCTACACCTGCTCCCTTATGCTTATTTTTATTCAATTATATTCTACCTCTTATAGGAATTAAAGTGTAGCATTCTACATTGAGGATGCAGTACTATTGGATTTTGCATTTACCCATTTAGCTACATTTACTGAAGATCTTTACTTCTTCATCCTCCTTTTAGTCACTCCTTCCTGTCTTTTCCTTTCAACCAGAAGAGCTCCCCTTAGCAATTCTTGCAGTGCAAGTCCGTTTTTTGTTTTTTGTGTGTGTGTGTGTGTGTGTGTGTGAACTCTCTCAGTTTCTGTTTATCTGTGAATATTTTAAACTCTACCTCATTTTTCTGAGGCATTTTTGGCTGGCAGTTTTTCTCTTTCTGTATGTGAAATACAACCTACCACAGCCTTCTTGCCTGCATGGTTTCTGATGAGAGATCTGCTCAGTCTTATTGAAAATCACTTGTATGTGACAAATCACTTTTTTCTTTCTGTTTTCAGAATTCTCTCTTTATCTTTGGCATTGACATTCTGGCTAGTATGTGTCATGGAGGAGGTCTATTAGGGTTTATCCTGGTTTGGAGTTTGTTGAGCTTCTTGGACATACATATTTGTGTCTTTCATAAGAGTTGGGAAATTATTGGCCTTTATTCCCTCAATTACTCTTCCTGCCCCTTTGCCTTTGAGACTCTCATGATGAGTACACAGGCCCTTTAGACACTACTGAGGTGTTTTTCTTTCTTTTTTTTTTTTTTTCAGGTACTGGGACCATATGATTTTGATTATTCTGTCTTCTAGTTCATGGATTCTTTCTTCTGCATGTTCAAATCAGCTCTCACATGCTTTGAGTGTTTTGTGTTTTTTTTTTTTTCTTTTTTTGAGGTACTGGGACCAGAAATTGAACACAGGGCCTCATATGCAGGAGACTGATGCTCAACCACTGAGCCACTCTGACTCCCCTGAGTTGGCTCCCTTGTCTGTTTACTTGTTGTTTTGCTCATTATTTACTTGTTGTTTTGCTCATTGTTTGTTTATTTTCTTTAGGAGGCACCGAGAACCAAACCTGGGACCTCCCATGTGGGAGGCAGGTGCTCAACTGCTTGAGCCACATCCGCTCCCCTTGAGTGTATTTTCAGTCTCCATTCTTGTGCTTTTTATCTCCATAATTTCTTATGTTTCTCTTTAAAGTTTTTAATTCTTCTTTTTGCTCACATGTTTTCTTTGTAATATCCTTTGGCTTTATATCCATATTTAGTTTATTTCTATCCATATTTTACCTCAACTCCTTGAGTTGATTTCAGAGATTTGACTGAATGCCTTTGATTAGTTGTCTCGTCTGAAATTTTAATTTGTTCCCTTGACAGAGCTGTATCTTCCCGTTTCTTAATATGGCTTGTAATTTTTTGCTGATGTATGGGCATCTGATTATTTTGATGTACTAGCTCTGAAAGTCAGTCTCTCCCCCTTGACTAGGGTTTTATTGTAAGTTGGCTATGTGTTAAGCCTCTTATTTGATGCTTGGGTCAGCTTAAGCTGCCCTTTAGGGCAGCCTGTGTTTAACTGCTCAGATTTGCTCAGGTCTCCTGCACCTGTTCCTCCTCACCCTGCACATGCAGTGGAACTTTTAAGATTGCCCATTATGTGCATTTGCTTCACACCCAAGAGAAGGCTTCCTTTCCTCTGTGCCTTCTCTGGAAGTCTCGAGCTGCTCTGTTTGCTTTTGTGCAGATTTTTCTCACCAGCTCCTGTGATTTGCTCATCTGCCTTCCCTCCCTCAGAGCCTCCGTTTCATTACACTTTTCGGTCCTGGGCCTGTCCTGCCTTACAGCAGTTCAGTTTCCCCTTGTTGCTAAGGCTTCCTCCTCGGCTGACTTCCCCATGAAGGCACACGCCCCAGGGAGCCTGATGTGGCCGGCACTGGAAAACGCCCGAGTTCTCCTGCGTGTGCCCACAAGTTAGAGTCGCCGGGCGCGTCCTACCGTGGCTCTGTTTCTGTTTCCGTGTTAGGGTGTCTTGCCCGGGGGAGGCAGATGAGGTCAGGTTCTAAAACGACCTGTCTTTCCTTTAGGGGCTCCAGCAATCACAGGCCGGTTTGGGTGTTTGCGCCTCCTGCCAGCCATCCACGGCGGGTCTCTTGTTTCCTGAGGGGCCCTGTTGGGTGAGCTCGGGTCCCCTGTGGTCCCTGGGCCTGGGTGCACTGGGGTTCTCACTTGCTGCCGGGAGAGGCTCTGTGGTCGGCGTCCACGGCGGGAGGGACTCAGGCCAGAGAGCTGCCACCGTGTGCCTCAAGGCATGCAGGGCAAAGTGAAGGGGGCCCAGGCCGGCCTTCTCTAGTCTTCCGTTCCTTCATTTCAGATTTGTGGAGTTCTTCTACAAGTTTCATCTTCCTTCCTCCACGTGAATTTGATGATTAGCTTTTCCATTTCTACAAAGAAGTTGCTGGAATTTTCATTGGGATCACATTGTACCTGTGAATTGTTTTGGGTAGTATTGGCATCTTAACGATATTGAGCATTTTGGTCCATGAGCATAGAATATCTTTTTATTTAGCGATGTCTTTCTTAATTTCTGTCAGCAATGTTTTGGAGTTTTCCATGTACAAGTCCTTTACATCCTTGGTTAAATTTATTATTAGATATTTAATTCTTGTATTTGCTATTTAAATGGAATTTATCTTGATTTCCTTTTTGTATTGTTCATTGCTGGTGTATAGAAACACCACTCATTTTTGTTTGTTTTTGTACCCCACATTTTGCTGAATTCGTTTATTAACTCCAGTAGTTTTCTCTTAGGTTCTTTGGGGTTTTCTATGTTTAGGATCACGTCAGCAGCAAATAGGTAATGTTTTGCCTCTTCCTTTCCAATTTGGATGCCCTTTGTTTGCCTAATGCTCTGGCTAGAACTTCCAGCACATGTTGAATAGCAGTGGTGAAAGAGGCCATCCTTGCCTTGTTCTTTCACTTAGCGGGAACACATTCAGTCTTTCCCCACTGAGTGTAATGCTAGCTGTGGGTTTTTCGCATACATCCTTTATCATGTTGATGATTTATTTTCTATTAGTAGTTTCTGATTATTTTTATTTAAAAAGTGCACTGGATTTTGTTAAATGCCTTTTTAGCATCAATTGTAGTGATCATGGGGCTTTTTTCTTCCCCATTCTAATAGTGTGGCATATGACATTCATTTACTTTCTTTATGTTGAACCACCCTTGCATACCTAGGATAAATCCCACTTGATCTTTGTATATAATTCTTTTAATGTCCTGTGTGATTTGGTTTACTAATATTTTGTCAAGGATTTTTGGTTTACTAATAGTTTGATTTGGCTTACTAATATTTTGATTTGGTTTACTAATATTTTGCATCATATTCACAAGGGATATTGGTCTGTAATTTTCCGTATTTGCAGTATCTTTATCTGGTTTTGGTATTAGGGTGATGCTGGCCTCACACAACGAATTAGGCAGTCATCTCTCCACTTCAATTTTTCAGAAGACTTTGAGCAGCATTGATACTAATCTTTTTTATTAACAACTTGATTTCAAATTCACAAAATTAAAAGGTCAGAAAAAAGCAGCTTAACAAGTTATGGAAACATTACTCCTAAAATGTTCTTCATCAGGCACTTTTATCTCATCTAATTCCAACTGCTAACTCGGTTGTTCCTCTAGTGTTCAGAAAGACACACAGATGAGCACAGATTAGGTAAATGACATAGTCAAGGTCTCCTTATTAATGAGAAAAAAAGAATAGGAAAAAATGTGAAATCGTATTCATACCTCACAAAACCAAACCCCATGTTCTTTTTTTACCTTTAGAATTAATATGGTACCAACTTTGCTTTTGCTACAAAAACATTACAATGTTGTTAACTATAGTCCATAAATTACATTAGTTATATTTTCCCCATGCATCACCACATCCTTATCACCCTGTAGTAGAAGAATACTCCTGCATTTATATTATTAACCACAATCCTCATCTGCTTCCAAAATCATTGTTATACATTCCAATATTATGCTCCAGCTGTCCTCCCACTATATTAATCTTCCTAGACTCCTCGTTTCAGCCACAATCACATCCATAAATCAAGGGTTTGTTATAGTCATTAAAATGTGTTACCATCAAGTCCAACCATTACCACATATCTACATTTGACCTTATTAAACAGTCTACATGCAACCAGCATCTTCTCCCCCTTCTCATCCCACATTCCATCTCCCACCAACCTACCCTTCATAGTCCCACTCCAGAAGTCTACTCATTGTATTTATTTCATATCGGTGAGGCCATACAATATTCGTCCTTTTGTGTCTGGCTTATTTCACTCAACATAATATCCTCAAGGTTCCTCCATGTTGTCATGTGTTTCCCCAATATATTCCATTGTATGAATATACCACGTCTTTTTTATACATTCATCTGTAGACATACACTTAGATTGTTTCCATCTTTTAGCAATTGTGAATAATGCTGCTGTGAAGATCGGTACTCAAATATCTGTTCATGTCCTTGCTTTCAGTTCTTCTGAATATATTCTCAGTAGCAGGATTGCTGGATCATACGGCAGTTTTATATTTAGTTTCCTGAGGAACTGCCAGATCGTCTTCCACAGAGGCTGCACCATTTTCCAGTTTCACCAACAGTGAAAGAGTGTTCCTATTTCTCCACATCCTCTCTAGCACTTGACATTTTCTGTTCTTTTAGTAATGGCCATTCTCTACGGTGTGAGATGATATCTCATTTTAGTTTAGATCTGTATTTTCTTAATAGCTAGTGATGTTAAACATCTTTTCATGTGTCTTTTGGCCATTTGCATTTCCACTTTGGAAAAATGTCTGTTCAATTCTTTTGCCCACCTTTTAATGGGGTTTCTTATCATTTTGTTATTAAGTTTTGTGATCTCTTTATATAATATGGAAATCAATCCCTTATCAGATATATGATTCTGAAGATTTTTTTCCCCATTGAGTAGTCAGCCTTTTTACTTTCTTGACAAAGTCTCTTGAAGAACGTTCAAGTTTTCTATTTCCTTATTGACATTCTGTCTAGATGTTCTATCTGTTATTAGAATTGGTTTAAGTCTCCTACTATTAATGTCGAACCACCTATTTCTCCCTCCACGTCTGTCAGTATTTGCATCATATATTTTGGGACTCTTCTGTCAGGTGCATATAATTGTTATATTTTCTTCTTGAACTAAGCCCTTTATCAATATATAGTGTCCATCTTTGCTCCTTTTAACAGTTTCTGAGTTAAAGATTTTTCTCTGATATTAATATAGCCACTCCAGCTCTTCTGTTTAATATTGGCATGGAATATTTTGTTCCATCCTTTCGCTTTCTTTTTGTTTGTTTTTACTTTTGTATTTGTTTTTATTTATTTTAATTTTTAAATTTTTTTTTTTTTTTTTTTTTTTTGTCCCTTCACTTTCAAACTACTTGTGTCATGAAATTTATGTTGAGTCTCTTGTAAACATCATATAGTTGGGTCATGCCTTATTTTTAATCCATTACATAATCTTTACCTTTTGACTGGAAAGTTTAACTCATTTACATTTAAAGTAACTATTGTTAATACAGGACTTCTGCTATTTTGCTCTTTGCTTTTTGTAATTCTTATTATTTTTTTGTCCCCCAATTCTTCCATTACTACCTAATATTGTATTTAGTTAATATTTTGTAGTGAACATTTCAAAATCCCTTTTCGTTTCCATCTGTGTGGCAGTTTAATATTATTGATGAATTCCAAAAAGAAATATTGATTATGTTTGTAAGCTCGTCTGTTCCTCTGGGCATGATACCCTTTGATTGTATTAAATTCAGAGGTTTCACTCTTACTTGATTAAAATAAGATTAGGGCTTTGATTCGGCCACATCAGTAAGATGTTGAGTCCCCACCCCCTTAGTAGGCAGACACTCACACAGAAAATAGCATGGCAGAGGAGAAGGCTTAGTTTTGAAACTGGAGCCTGATAGTTTACAGCTGGTCTTGTGGAGAGAGCAGAGCAGCTGAGCCCAGAAAGAGACAAGCCCTGGGAAGAGAGACAACTCTTATGCCAGCCTACAGCTGAGATGTTACACTTTTTAGCTTTCCTTCTTGTAATATATATGACCTTAGACTTTCCCTTTTAACCACTGTCACATATAATAGCACTGCTAGTTACAGACAATATGTTGTTCTTTCACCATTTCTATTCATTTCCAAAGATTAACAAACAAACCTTCTCACCAAGTCTGCACAGATTAACCCTCAGCTTTCCATTTTCTAACTTCATTCTATTTTCTGGTGGCCCATATTCTAGTTACTAACTATGAGTTTACACAACACATTTAGTTCATAATAGCACAATCACACAACATTTGTCCTTTTGTGTCTTTCTTGCTTCACTCAACATAATGTCCTCCAGTTTCACCCATGTTGTCCTATGCTTCACACTTCATTTCTTCTTACAGCTGTATAACATTACATTGTGTGCATACATCATAGTTTGTGTTTCCATTCATCGGTTGATAGACATTTGGGTTGTTTCCATCTTTTGGCAATTGTGAATAATACCACTATGAATATCAGGGTGCAGGTGTCTGTTTGTGTCACTGCTCTCAGTTCTTCTGGGTATAAACCTAGTAGTGGAATAGGAGGTAATGGCTAGAGAAATGGATGTTTGAATATAAAATTTCAGAAATGGTGCCCTTTTGGGGACTGATATCTTGGTTGTGACCATGGCAAGTGGTTTCCAGGGTCAAGTAGATGAAAGGCATTAGAGATGGTTTTGGATCCTCTTTAGCCTCACGTTTTCTAATTGTTTATTAAAGGTATATATGAACAAGGTTGATTTATGCATTTGTTTCTTATATCTGATGCCCTTACTAAATGATCCAATTGGTTCTAATTATTTTGAAGTCAATTCTCTTGGATTTTATACCAGGTAATTATATTAACTGCAAATAGTGACAGGTTTGTCTCTCTGTTTCCAACACATCTACATCACTTATTCTTCTGGTCTTACTGAAATGGTTAGTATATCCAGTAAAATGTTGAATAATGCTGATGATTACCAATCAGGTCCATTTTGGTTCCTGACTTTAACGAGAATACTTCTACTATTTCACCATTAAATATGGTGTTGGCTATAGTTTTCTGGAGTGTGTTCTCTTATCAAACTGAGATGTTTCCTTCTATTCCCAGTGTATTAAGATTTTTGTTTTAATTTTGCTTTCAAATCAGGAATGTATGTTACATGTTATCAAATGCTTTTTCACCATTTATTAGAAAAAATAAGGTTTTCTTCCTTAATCTCTTCATGTAATGGAATTCATTATAACAAAAATGCAGAAATTATTTCATTCAATTCAAAAAAATACTTTTTGAAGGCCTTCCATAAGCCAGGCCCTAATTTATGCACTGGGTATTCAATGGTGAACAAACAGGTTTGTTTTAAACCCCTGTTCTCATCAAGTTTGAATTCCAGTGGGATGGTGATGCCCACTCTGCCTCTAACTGAGAGGGGCTTAGATCCCACGGGGCAGATGGGTGGGGCTCTCTTGCTTGCAGGCGCAGAGTCTCTCTGTTCCTTGGGATGGGTGTTGCCCGTCATCATCTCCTTGTCAGTTGTCCTAGTTGAGTCCAATGAACTGGAGAGCAGGTGTTGCAACTCTGCTGAGATTCAGGGCCCAGCTGGCACATGGATGGACCAAAGATTTAAGTCTCTGGGACATTCACCTTTCAAGTCTAGTACTAACTATAGGTTCAAATAGAAGGGGCAGAAGAGCCATGTGTAGGGAAACCACAAATGAGTCCACCTCTGTCACATTGGGGAGCGTAAGTTCCAAGGTAAAGCCCACTGGCAGTCACCAAACTCCTGAGCTGTCTGCTCTGCCTATAGTGTCTGGATGTCTCTAGAGCCCTCATATTGGGGCATTTTTTGAACATTGGAATTGTCCTTCATAAGGTTGCAATGATGGATACAGACTATTATATATTTTGTCATAACTTACAAAATTGCTCAGGACAGAGTGTAAACTATAAAGTAAACTATAGCCCATGGTTAGTGGCAATGCTCCAATATGTGTTCATCAATTGTAACAAATGTACGACACTAATGAAGGATATTGTTAATGTGGGAAAGTGTGTGTGGGGGGGAAATGGGGCATAGGGGAATCCCCTATATATTTATGTATATATAGGTTAAGATTTGTTTTATTTATTTATTTCTCTCTCCCACCCTTTGTTGTTTCAGCTTGTCAGCTCTCTGTCTTGCTTGTCTTTTTCAGGAGGCACTGGGAACCAAACCTGGGATCCTCCATGTGGTAGGCAGGCGCCCAACTGATTGAGCCACATCCACTTCCCTCTTATATTTTTTAAGTAACATTTATATAATCTAAAGTTTTTTTCTTTTTTAATAAAAAATATGCACATAAAAAATTCCAATGGAGCCATCTAATCCAGGAAGTCCTCTTCTAGGGATTTATTCTACAGATATATGCTTAAATGTATGTAAGTACAAGGATGTTGGAGCAGTTTCCTATATGGAAGAACGTCCAAAAATAAGTGAGGTATTGAGGAATGATAGCATGTTTGTATACAGAACATTGTGCAGTCATTAAAAGAAAGACATAGACATATATGTGCTAACAAAAGTGTTTTTTAACATGTATTAATTTTTTTTAAAAAGGCAAGTCACAAATCCATCATATAACAAAAAAATATATGTCCACAATATAAAGAAGTGAAGGATAATCATCAAACTTAAACAGTGGTAGTTACCTTTGAGTAAGGAGTTAGGAATGGAAGTGGGGTGAATAGGGACCCTAATATGTTACTGTATAACTTCTGTTTTTGTTTGAACCATTTATAATGAAAATTTATTTATGTGTTATTTGTGTAATCTAGAGAGAACAGCATGGAACTGCAGTGAAACCAGCAAAATTTTGACAGATGGTCTGTCAGAACTGCCAGAAAAAAAATGCAAGCATTGGTTAAGTAACAGAGAAAAGGTGTTAGGGCAAGATCCTCAGCTAATTAACACTAAAAAAGAAAAGGAAGAGAAGTAGAAAGCTAATCTAAATAATTAGAATTTAATATCAAAGTAGGAGATCTGAGAAATCCTGAGGAGCTCTTAACTTTGACCATAGCCCATTTCATTTGTGATTTATGAAGATCATTTTGTCAAAATGAGAACATCACAAGTCTTTTCCCACAGCTCTATTCTGGAGAGACTGGAAGGCATAATTTCATTTCAACACCCAAGAGGAAATGATCATGAGCCAAGAAAGATTTAAATATCCTCAGAGACAAGAGTTTTGCTGCCAACTTTTAAGGAGCCAGGATTTACTTGTCATGATGAACCAAGATGCTGAACAGAGAACAGATTCTCAGGAAAAGGGCAGGTTCCAAGTAGAGTGACATCTGTAAGTCATCAGATATTTTCACTGGGGACTCTGTTTTATTTCTAACTTTTTTGGGTGATTGGGGGCGGGGGGTTCTCTGATACATGCTTCTCCAGCCAGAATCAGATCACATCCAGCCACTGTCTGGATATATAGCTGTCCATTTTGCTGAGCTTCCTCATTCTTGCATATTGACTAAGGGTTTATAAAACAATTTTGCATACATTATCTCAGATTATTCTGACAACAAGCCTCGTGCTGGTGCTTTGGATCACTTATTGATTTTGCAAGTGAGGAAACTGAGTTTCAACAAGGTCACACAAGTAAATGGCATAGAGGGTATGGGAAACTCTATATCTTCTGACTCCAGTGTTCTCCATCACAGTAATCACTCAGGTAGAGATCATCAATGTATTTGATCTTTACTGGAATAATATTTGTGCATTAGTTCAAGAGAAGGCAAATAAATTAGCTCTGGATGGAACAGAAGAATTGGGAGAGAAAATAAAATAAACATGTAAAGGAGGAAATGAGTGAGTAGTTTGATGTAGTTGGAAGTTCTTTTAAATCTATTATGATTAGGCTTACCAAATGCCCCTTAGAACTTTGAAAAGGGAAATACCATGCTGAAACTGTGGTTGAGGAAAACTATTTGAAGAATTAAGCTTAGCGGAAATGGAAAAATGGTGTACTAGAAACAAGAGACGGGGGTAAGAGATGATGAGAATCTGAAATATCAAGCACAAGGAAGATTCTCAAGACCCTGGAAAGAAGACTCATTTGGACTGTGAATGAAGAATTAGTCAAAAGATAAACAGCAAGCTTTCATATAAAGTACACTAGACTGATAGTGATGATAGTAATTACTGGAAATGTTAAGAAGGTGGGTGAAGATGACCCAGTTGAGTATTGATATGTAAAGCTTCTGGTGTCAGTAATCAAATGAAACACTCTTATAAGAAGTTGGCAATATAAATCTAGAGAAAAGTGAGAAATATGTGTTAGAATTTTATATCTGAAAGCCATTTATTTAATTAGGTGTTCATTATAATCAGACGAATGAATGGGTGTAAGTGTAAGAAGCACTGTAAAAGCCATCCAGTAGTATCCAGGAAAGAAACTTTAGCAGGCAGAATGTCCCAACTAGCAGAGCCACAGCCAAAATAGAGAGAAGAAATAAAAATCATAAATCTGTGCAGCAAGATCTGAGAGTCTGTAAACATAGCCTCAGGGGACATGGTTGGTGAACTCCAGTTTCACAGCAAAAGTTGTGAACAAATGAACATCCTCTTTGCTTTTGCCACCTTCTTTTGCGTGGAGGCAACCCTAGGCTTATAAGAACTCATTATGACAATGAAGAGGTCATTGTAGAAAGGCAAGGTATTGGAATTATCTCATTCCAAAGGTAATTATAAAAGAGATCAAAGTCAAAGACCAAGTTTTAAAAATGGTCCAAAATGAAAGAACAGGAGAAAGTGAGAGGAAGAGAAAGGTAGAAGGAAAAGGGGGGGAAAAAAAAAAAGTGCTCCAGGTCTCATATTAAAATAAGGTGAAAAGATAGAAGTGTTGTTAAATGTGGCAAAAATATTTTTTTAAAAAAAGGTTGAGAACCCATAAAAAAGATTTCAGTTTTTTAATAGTCAGGAAATCATTGGTGATGAGAAGGATAATTTTAGTAAGGATATAAAGATGGATCCCAAATTGCTGGAAAGAAAAGGTGGTTAGTAGGAAAATGGAGACTATCGGGATAGAATAAGCATGCAAAATTGTAAAATAATGGAATTATAATCGTTAGGGGAAGAAGACTGAATTTAATTGAAAGAGCATTTACTCTGTGAATAGGATCATGCTAAGAGTAAAAATAAATGTTTTAAGAAGAGAAAAACAGAGGAAAGTAAATCAGGGTAGGGAAGATGACAGAAAGAACCCAGAGGACTGGTGCACTTTCAGCCAGGAACTCAGGCGTAGTAGAGGTAAATGGCAGCATGAGCATAGACTCAAGATGGAATCGTGGCTTTACAAAGGGATTGGATTTATTAATCACGTCCAAAACTAGCAAATCTGGTCAGATTATAGGTAAATGTGAGGGGAGGATGAGGGAGGAGGAGTCATATGACAGAAATTCATGATGAAAGTTCAAGACGTGGTCAAATGTTAGGGGCAGACCAAGTCATTTACAATGGTACATTGTTTTTTGTTTTTGTTTTTTTTAAGTCAAAACAGACCTGGACTTGAAATCTGGTCCTGTCACTTTCTAGTTGTATAACCTTGGCGAAGATACTTAACTTTCTGGAGATCCAGTTTTCCCCTCTACAAATGGCTATCTCATAGTTCTATCAGAAGAATTATATTAGCTAAGATGTGTAAAGCAGGTGCCTGACATATAGTGAGTACTCAATAAGTAAGCACCATAATTAACATGAAGAGCATGAGGCCAGAGCGGGTATGGGAGCGCAGGGCTGGGCTGCTTCCGGGCACCAGGAATGGGTAAGGAAAGCAGGACTGAAGAAATCTCAGAACTTGACATTCAGGAAGAAGAGGGTCTTCGATACTTCCTAGAAGATACTCTTAATAGTGCTATCAAAGAGAACTACTCTACCCTTAGAATGTGGCTGGATACAATTTCAATTTTAATACTATATTTATTAAAAAGCGAATACAAAATTAGAAAGTCCAGAAAATAGAAAGAATGGGTTAAGAAAATTAATGTAATTCCACCTGCAGGAGATAGCTACTATTAAACTTGTGAGTAAATTCATCATTTTGTTTTTTATATAAAATGCAATTTGGGAGGGAAGCGGATGTGGCTCAATCCCTTGGGCGCCTGCCTACCACATGGGAGGTCCCGGGTTCAGTTCCCGGTGCCTCCTAAAAAAACAAAAAATGAAGATGAGCAGACAGCGAGTGCAAAACAACAAGGGGGTGGGGAGAAATAAATAAAATAAATCTTTAATAAAAAGTGCAAGTTGGGGAACTTCTGGGAAGATGGCAGACTAGAAAGACACAGGACTCTCTTCTCTGCCAGGAAAATAGCCAGGGGACAGTCTGAAACGCCTGGAAAAAGACCTTCTAGGGTTTAGGACACCAGGCGAAGGTTGGACACTGCCCAGAAGAAAGAGGGACAAAGGAGGGGAATTGTGATGACGGCACAACTATGAGTTGAAACCAGTGGCTGCTACTGCCAGCACCCTCCCCCACACTAAAGGCATTTTAGAATTCTCAAGCCTCTGAGCTGGTTACAGTCAAAGGGGGCTCCAGGGATCCACCTACCCAGGAAAGGGGAGAGAGCGGCACAGCCTAAGGCTGACTCAGCTTCTGACCCACAGATTTGGTCTGCTGTGTCCCAGGAGCCTTTCCAGGCCAGGTGGGACCACGCTATTGTTTGCCCTGGGAGATGGCAAAGGACTGGAGAAATCTGACCCTCACAATCTCCCTCTCTTCTAGGGGACTGATAGTTGAGGATGCACCACCCCAGGAAAGGGGAGAGACAGGGTCACAGCCTAAGGCTGACTCAGCTTTTAACCCACATTTTGATCTGCTCTGTCCCGCAAGCTCTTCCAGGTGGGTGGGGCTGAACCATTTTTTGCCTTGGGAGCTGGCAAGGGGCTAAAGAGATACGACTCTTCCAAGCTCCTTCTTTACTAACCGGGACTGGTTGTTGAGGATGCAGACAGGAATGGAATTATTTCCTACCAGGGAAAAGGGAGGGGACTTCCAGAGAAGGCTGGAGAACTGTCTCTGAGAGTTTGAATTATGAGGCTCTCAGCCTCCAGGCAGGAAGCTCCATCACATTGCTGAGTCTGTGTTGTAGCAAACAGGTCTGGCCAGGCATTGAACTGAGAGGGCTGCCAAAGAGTGCTATCTTCTGGAAGAACAAGGAAGTGCACATGAGAAATTAAAAATAAATAACAGAGGCTTTTTCCAACTGTTATAGGCTCCCTCTCCAAAGCCCTAGGAAGCAGGTCTGCAACCCATACTGGGTCCAGAGCCCAGTTTTGAGCAACTAACAGGGACAACCCTAATGATCCAGGTTGAACCAAGAATCAAAGAGCAGCAGTAACACATAGCCTCCCACCACTTAAAACCCATGAAAGAGAAAGAAATTGAGCATCTGAGTAAGCTACCATCCTAATCAGATGCCTAGACATCAGCAAAAAATTGTGAGCCATACTAAGAAGATGGAAGACATGGCCCAACAATAGGAAATAGGAATATATCAAAGCCCCAGAAGAGACACAGGATTTGAGACAACTAATTAACAAGATGCACAGACATTTCCAAAATCAAATTAATGAGTTGAAAGACAATATGGCTAAAGAAATAAATGACATCAAAAAGACATAGAGCAGGCACAAAGAAGAATTTGAAACCCTGAATAGAAAAATAGCAACGCTCATGGGAATGAAAGACACAATAGGTGAGATCAAAAGCACATTAGAAGCATACAACAGCACACTTAAAATGGTAGAACTAAAAAACAAGTGATACCAAAGACAGGACAGCTGAAATTGAAGACAGAAAAGAACAGAAAGAGAAAAGAATGGAAAAAATTGAGGAGGGCCTCAGGGAGTTGACTGACAACACAAAATGCAACAACATACGTGTCATGAGAGTTCCAGAAAAAAAGAAGGGAAAAGGGACAGAAAGAGTATTTGAGGAAATAATAGCTGAAAATTTCCCAACTCTCACGAAAGAAGTGAACTTACTTGCCCAAGAAGTACACTGTACCCCAATTAGAATAAATCTGAATAGACCTACTCCAATACACATACTACTCAGAATGTCAAAGATAAAAAGAAAATTCTGAGAGCAGCAGGGGAGAAGCAAACCATCACATATAAGGGACGGCCAGTAAGACTTAGCACAGATTTCTCCTCAGAAACCATGGAAGCAAGAAGACAGTGGTATGATACATTTAGAATACTGAAAGAGAAAAACTGCCAGCCACAGATTCAAAGCCTTATCCAGCAAAGTTGACCTTCAAATATGAAGATGAGTATAAAATATTCACAAACAAATAGAAACTAAGAGAACTCATAAAAAAGAATCCACCTGTGCAGGAAGTGTTAAAGGAAGCCTTAGAGCCTGAGAGAGACAGACAGGAGAGAAAGGCTTAGAGGAGAGTATAGATGAAAGAATACCAGAGAGGGTAACTGAAAGAGTAAAAAGAGACAAAAATATGATATGACATATAAAAACCAAAGAAGAAAATGGTGGAGGTAAATAATGCATTTACAGTAATATCATTGAATGTGAATGGATTAAACTCCCCCAATAAAAAGATAAAGGCTGGGGAAGTGGATGTGGCTCAAGCAATTGAGCTCCCACCTACCACATGGGAGGTCCTGGGTTTGGTTCCCAGTGCCTTCTAAAGAAGACGAGCAAGACAGTGAGCTGACTTGATGGGCTGGCGCGGGGAGCTGATGTAACAAGATGACACAATGAAGAGACACAAGGAGGAAAACACAATGAGAGACACAACCAGCAGGGAGTGGAGATGGCTCAAGCAATTAGGCGCCTCCCAAGTCCCACATGGGAGCTCCCAGTGTCCTCTAAAAAAAAAAAAAAAAGATGAACACACAATGAACAAACACAGAGAGCAGACAGCGAGTGCAAACAAGAAATGGGGTGAAGAAATAAATAAAATAAATCTTAAAAAAAAAAAAAAAGATATAGGCTGAAGGCATGAATAAAAAAACATGAGCCATCCATATGCTGCTTCAAGAAACTCACCTTAGACCCAGGGATACAAATTTGCTGAAAGTGAAAGGTTGGAAAAAGATACTCCAGACAAATAGTAACCAAAAAAGAGCAAGGGTAGCTATACCAATATTGGACAAAACAGGCTTTTAATGCAAAAAAGTGATAAGAGATGCAGAAGGCCATTATATATTAATAAAAGGGGCAATCCACCAAGAAGATATAACAGTCATAAATATCTATGCACCTAACCAGGGTGCCCTAAAATATATGAGACGAACTCTGGCAAAACTGAAAGGAGAAGTAGACATTTCTACAATAATCATTGAAGGCTTCAACATACCTCTCACATCATTAGATAGAACAACTAGACAGAAGATCAACAAGGAAACAGAGAACTTGAATAATATGATAAACAAGTTAGACCTAACAGACATATACAGAACACTGCATCCAAACTCAGCGGGTTATACATTCTCCTCAAGTGTCCATGGATTTTCTCCAGGATAGACCACATGTTAGGTCACAATGCAGCTCTCAATAAATATAAAAAGACTGAAATTATACAAAGCACCTTCTCAGATCATAATGGAATGAAACTAGAAATCAATAGTAAATAAGAAAAAGGTAAATTTGCAAGTGTGTGGAGGCTAAACAACACGCTCCTAAATAATCAACGGGTCAAGGAGAAATTGCAAGTGAATTCAGTAAATATATTGAGATAAATGAAAACGAGAATACAACTTATCAAAACTTATGGGATACAGTGAAGGCAGTCTTGAGAGGGAAATTTGTAGCCCTAAACACCTATATTAAAAAAGAAGAAAGAGCTAAACTCAAAGATTTAACTGAACAACTAGAGAAACTAGAAAAAGAACAGCAAACCAATCCCAAAGCAAGGAGAAAGAAGGAAATAATAAAGATTAGAGCAGAAATAAATGCAATTGAGAACAAAAAAGCAGTAGGGAAAATCAACAAAACCAAAAGGTGGTTCTTTGAGAAAATCAATAAAATTGAAAAACCCCTAGCTAGACTAATAAAGAAAAAAAGAGAGAAGATGCAAATAAAGACAATCAGAAATGAACGGGGAGAAGTTATGACTGACCCCACAGAAATAAAAAGGATCATAAGAGGATATTATTAGAAACTGTATGCCAATGAACTAGACAAGCTAGATGAAATGGACAAGTTCCAAAAATGCACAAACAACATACACTGATACTACAAGAAATACAAGGAACTTAACAAACAAATCACATTTAAAGAGATTGAATACATCATCAAAAATTTCCCAGCAAAGAAAAGTCCAGGACAGATGGCTTCACAGGTAAATACTACCAAGCATTTCAAGAAGAATTATCACCAATCCTGTTTAAACTCTTCCAAAAAATTCAAGAGTAGGGAAAATTACCCAACACATTTTATGACGTTGACATCACCCTAATGCCAACGCCAGATAAAGACATAACAAGAGAAGAAAATTATAGACCAATCTCTCTTATGAATATAGATGCAGAAATTCTCAAGAAAATACTTGCAAAATGAATCCAACAGCATATCAAAAGTGTTATAAATCACGACCAAGTGGGATTTATTCCTGGTATGCGAGGGTGATTCAACATAAGAAAATCAATCAACATAATACACAACATTAACAAATTGAAGGAAAAAAACCATATGATCATCTCAATCAATGCAGAGAAGGCATTCGACAAAATCCAGCATCCTTTCTTGATAAAAACTCTTCAAAAGATAGGAATAGAAGGAATATTACTCAATATGATAAAAAGCATGTATTGAAAACCCACAGCAAACATCATACTCAATGGGGAAAGGTTGAATGATGTCCCTCTAAGATCAGGAACAAGACAAGGGTGCCCATTGTCACCATTGTTATTCAACATTCTACTAGAAGTTCTAGCTAGAGCAATTAGACAAGAAAAAAAATTAAAGGCATCCACATAGGAAAAGAGGAAGTAAAGCTCTCACTATTTGGGGATAACATATTCCTATATTTAGCAAAATTTTGAAATGTCTACAACAAAGCTACTTGAACTAATAAATGAGATCAACACACAAAATTCAGTAATGTTTTTGTGCACTAGTATTGAACAAAATCTGAGGAGGAAATCATGGGGAAAAAATCCATTTACAATAGCAACAAAAAGACCCAATTACCTAGGAATCAATTTAAACAAAGAAGTACAGGACCTATATGCAGAAAACTACAAAACAATTCTAAAAGACATCAGTGAAGACCTAAACAAATGGAAAGACATTCCATGTTCATGGAATGGAAGACTACCCAAACTGATTTATAGATTCAATGAAATACCAATCAAAATTCCAGCAGCTTACTTTACAGAAATAGAAAAGTCCATTACCAAATTCATTTAGAAGGAAAAATCCACCTATATAGCCAAAAATATTCTAAAAAAGAAGAGTGACATGGGAGCAATATCACTGCATGACCTTAAAACATCCTATAAAGCTACAGTGGTCAAAACAGCATGGTACTGGCATAAAGATAGACATATTGATCAGTGGAATCGAATTGAGGGTCTAGAAATATCCCTTACCTCTATAGTAAACTGGTTTTAGACAAACCTACCAAGTCCATGTTAATGGAACAAAACAGTCTTTTCAACAAATGGTGCTGGGAGAACTGGATATCTGTAACCAAAAGATTGAAAGAGGACCCCTATTTCATTCCCTATACAAGAATCATCTCAGAATGGATCAAAGACCTAAATATAAAAGCCAGGACCATAAAACTTCTAGAAGAAAATGTAGGGAAACATCTTAAAGACCTTGTGATAGGTGGTAGTTACTTGGATCTTACACCCAAAGCATGTGCAACAAAAGAAAACATAGATAAATGGGATCTCCTCAAAATTAAACATTTTTGCACCTCACAGGATTTTGTCAAAAGGGTGAAAAGGCAGCCAACTCAATGGGAAAAAATATTTGGAAATCATATCTGATAAGGGTTTAATATCCATGATGTATAAAGAGATGTTACAACTCAACAATAAAGCAAACGACGCAATTTAAAAATGGGCAAAAGACTTGAATAGACATTTGTCCAAAGAAGAAAAAAACCCACAAACACACAGACATGATAAAATGCTCAACATCACTCATGATTAGGGAAATGCAAATCAAAACTACAATGAGATATCATTTCACACCTATCAGAATGGCCACCATTAAAAAGACAAAGAACTACAAGTGTTGGAGAGGATGTGGAGAGATAGGAACACTTCTTCACTGTGGGTGGGAATGCAGAGTTGTCAGCCACTGTGGAGGACTGTTTGGCAGTTCCTAAAGATGCTGAATATAGATTTGCCACGTGACCCGGCAATACCACTACTGGGCATACCGTATACCCAGAAGAACTGAGAGCAGGGGTACAAATAGACATCTGCACACCTATGCTCATGACGGCGTTATTCATGATTGCCAAACGACAAAAACCACTCAGGTGTCCATCAACCGATGAATGGATAAACTGCTGCATAATATTCATATAATGGAATATTATGCAGCTGTAAGAAGAAATGAAGTTGTAAAGCATGTGACATCATGGATGAACCTGGAGGACATTATGTTGAGTGAAGCAAGCCAGACACAAAAGGACAAATGCTGTATGAATGCGTTACTATGAACTAAATATATTGTGTAACATAATTTATGATCTTATTTATGTAAAATATTAATATAGATCAATTTATAAAGGTGAAATTTGATTAATGGTTATGTAGGGCTAGGGAAGCCATGCTAAGGGGTGTGTAATTTTTCTTTTTGGAGTAATGAAATAATTCTAAAACTTTTTGTGATAATTAATGCTCAACATTGTGATTTTGCTAAAAACCATTGATTATACACTTTAGATAGATCATAGGGTATGTGAATATATATCAATAAAACTGTTTAATAAATAAATAAATAATTGTGCAGGAATAGCCAGAAAAAGCAGCTATGTACAGCAGGGGAAACAGAGAGATTAAGAAGTGAAGATTTTCTTGTTTATCTGTTTTTTGTTTATTATTATTATTATTATGGAAATAATGAAAATGCCCTAATGGTGATTGAAGTGATAAATGCACAACTATGTGGTTATAACAAATGCCATTGATTGTACACTTTGGATGAATTGTATGCTTTATTAATATGTATCAATAAAATTGATTTGTTTAAATCCTACTTTTAAAATTTAACATTATATCATAGCTTTTCTCCATACTTTGTCATGTGGATATACTAAACTTTATTTACTAAATATGTTTCTAATAAATAGTTGAGTGTTTTCAGTTTTCCCTAATAGAAATACTGGAGTAAAATCAATAACTTTGCATCATTTAAAACAATTGCATAGTGTTCTATTGTTTTGCTAATCCTTAATTTACTCAGCCATTGAATACTCTCATATTTGGTATTTAGATTTATTTCTCTCTCTCTTTGACATGTATTATGGGAACAATGATGTAATGAAAACCCTTGTACATATTTGTGTGTCTGTGTGTCTGTGTGGGATAAATTCTTTCCCCTCTCCCTCCCCGAGTTGGCTCTCTCTTCTATTTGCTTGTTTTTGCTTATTGTTTGCACTTGTCTGCTCGTTGTGTTTTGCTCATTGCCTGCTCCTTGTCTGTTTTTTCTTTAGGAGGCACCAGGAACCGAACCCGAGACCTCCCATGTGGTAGGCAGGTGTTCAACTGCTTGAGCCACATCTGCTCCCCTTAAATTGCTTTATTAAAACTTTAAAAAAAAATTCTTGATACAGACAGCTGATAATTTCCACCCCTGTCAGCAAAGTCTGCAAGTGCCCATTTCAAAACATCCTCATAAGTAACGAATAATGATCATTTGCTTAAATTTATTACCAAATTGCTGACCAAACCAAATGTTTTTGCTTTATTTCTAATTCATTTGATTGCTAATGAAGTTGCATACTTTTACATTTGTATTGGCCATTTGTTTTTCATAAAATACTTTATCTAACCCCTTTTAAGAAAAAATATGTCAAACACAGAAGCCTATTTTTAAGTACCTTACCAGAACCCCAGAAATAAATGCTTCCTGAAAAATCTCCAGAGGGCTTCCTTTCAGCTTGCAGCTAGGTAATAAGAGCATTTGGCTTCAACTCCTAATAGATTTGCATCATTTAAATGATGGGATGGAAAACTCTGGTGGCTATGTGAGACTGTGTCAGTAACAGAGCCTTTGCTATCTTCTCCTGAATGCAGTTTCCTAGTCAGTATTCATCACCGTCCATCCAAAAGCCAGGCTTAT
Organism: Tolypeutes matacus; assembly: GCA_026826555.1. NCBI lineage: Eukaryota > Metazoa > Chordata > Mammalia > Cingulata > Chlamyphoridae > Tolypeutes > Tolypeutes matacus. The sequence continues at coordinate 564,773 of JAKSZT010054342.1, read as the reverse complement.
TAGATGATGTATTTTATATTTCTCTACCATGTATGATTAAATTCCACCATGTTCTTCAACTTTGAAAGAAAATATCGGACATTGGAAGTGTTGACTTGAATTAATTTTTAAATAGGGCGTGGGTATATATACATTTTTCATGTCTGGTGATGGTAAAGGGTAGAGATTTCAAACAGAAATAACCTTATTTAGCTGTACAGAGATCCCTGTAGTGAAAACCTATTTGAATGCCCAAATTCCTCTTCTTCTGGGATCTCCTTCTTGCTCTCCTTACTTCCTAATTCTATCTAAATAATTTGCCAGTGCTTGGATTTGCTGCGGACATCTGCCCCAACCTGGGCCAACCCCAATCCTTAGGAACTAGATAGTTCTCTCACCAGACGGTCGGGCCTGTTGGCTATTAAAATTTGGAAAGTTTTGACAGCCAGATTTTCTGACATGTGGCGTCAGAAACAAAGAAAGTTGGTCAAAAATTCGAGAGGAAGTAGTTGATGAGAAACGGTGGAAAACATTTTCTTGGTTCATTACAGTGCTGCAGGCATCGTTCCAGTCCCTTCCTGCATGTGTTCCTGCTCTAGCTTTGTAATAAACTCTCTCTCTTGCTCGCCTGCTCACTAGTGCTGGCTAGGACTGGTCTCCACTGCTTGCAGCCAAGAGAATTCTAAATAATACAACCACCCTAACCCTTTTTCTACCACCCTACCTGAAAATAAAGAACAGGTTAACTACTTCATACTGGTGAGGACAGGGCACGTTTTCTCCCCTACTGCCTTTATTCCGTGTTCTCTTTTCTTTAGCAGAGCAAAATACTTGCAAACTGTTTATTATCAGGGTTCCTGTACATGCAATCAATTTAATTATAAATGTGACCAACTGAATGAGCAAATGTAATCAATTTAATTGTAGAAGATGTTGTTGTGATTGCCTTGGATATTCGTGTTAAAAGAATTCTAAATCTTCTAAAGGGCATTCCAATCTATTTTTCATAATTAGGCACAGTCTTGTAAAGTAGGAATATTTTGAGAAAATCTTGTTAAAAGATTTTGATATTCAAAAATCTCTTCCCATTTGTAATGATGTAAATGTTCTGGAATTAGATGGTGATGATTGCACAACCTTGTAAAAACATTAAAAAGCCACAAAATTGTATGTTTTAGATTGGTGAATTTTATGGTATGTGAATTATGGCTCAATAAAAATAATAAAAGCAACAACAACAAAAGACAAACAAAAATTCTGGCCACAAGTGAGTAATATATGTTTAAATTAGATCATGATGTAATAAAATTATATCTGTGGGTGATACAATACAGGAAAAAATCTCTCCCCAACTGGCATGCCAATATTCTATCACCTATAATTCTATCATTGGAGAAATTGATCCTTTAGTTAAAACATTGCTGTTCCCAGAAACTCCTGTTAACAAGCACATACATTTTTGCAGATATATATATAGTTTTTTAAAAACCCTTTTTAAGGCATAATATGACAAATACCAAATACAGAAGCCTATTTTGAAACCTTACTAGAACCCCAGAAAGGATGCTTTCTGAAAAATCTTAAGATAGCATGATTCTGTTTCCTTTAAGATTACAGCTGGGTAATAAGAGCGTTGCTTATATACATTTATTATTATATATAAATCAATATTGGGCCATTCACTCCTTTAGTTAACTTACCTGGTGACCAGTGGTCAACTATCAGAGCGTCGAGGAAAGAATATATGATGAAAAATCCCAAGTTCTTTGCAATGTGGATAGTTTGCGGGAGAATGAACAGTGGTGAGGAGGGGGGACGTGGTCAAGGAACTGGGTGTGTCATCTGGGTCCTGCCCTGCCAGAGAAGCATGGATGTTTGGGGTCTATGCTAGGGTGTTAGGGGATTGGACTGTGGATGAGGGAAGAGAAAGCAAACAGGAAGAAAAGCCAGAAAAGAGCGGAAGCCATCAGGGACGGAGGAGCGTCATCAGGCCACGCGGAAACTCTCTCATGACTTCCCAGAGTAGATCCAGCCTCTTATCCTTCCTAGAACCCTATGCTTTCCCTGGAAATTGATGCCAAAGACAATTCTTAGACTGACACTAAATTAATAATGGTGCCTCTCTGACAACACCCTCGTTTTCCTCTGCTTGCTGATCACGCGGCTTACGGTTCTCTTTGTTCTCCAAGGGGTACGTGAAAAACTTCTTGAATTCTTGCCACATTACAGAATGACAGGACGGGGTTTCCTAGTGAGATTTGATGGGCAAGCTGTGGTCACGCAGGCAGCCAAGCACTGACGTTTGCACTGGTTAGCTAGCTCCTGTTTCAGAAAAAGGATCTTTTAAGAGAACATAACAAAGATAAATTCTTTATGAATTTTACTAATTAATATTAAAAAATAATTAAAGTGGTATTAAATGATCCTGTCTCAAGTTGGAATGAACGTGTTTTACAGGCAGAGGATTCAACATGACTTTGTAATCCAGTATGTGCACAGTCAGTTTAGGTAAGTTATGGAAATTTACTTCCTCATCAAAATGTTTTGGCCTGAATTGTCCCGGCCTTTATCTTTATCCATATAAATAACTGCCTATGAGAAGCGGTAGGTGAGTGAAATTAGCCACTGCCTCTTATATTTAGACCAACTATATTGCATGACTACTATCGCATGGTCAGATCATAGGACACAGTTGTTCTAATAACAGCTAAAATTTACTGAGTGTTTACTGTACACCAGGATTAGTGCTAAGCGTTTTACAGTTTTCCTACAATCCCTGAGATAGGTCTTATTGGTATCTCCATTTACAAAATTAGGAAACTAAGATGCCAGCTTGGTGGTGTCAACAGCAGTTAAGAAAATTGCAAGAAGATTCCAAATATCGACTGAAATTCAAGAAGGCAAGTGATCTTGGTTAGTTACTCTCCTCTCCCTAGAGCTTCTCCTTTCAATGTGAAAGCTTGAAGGTTCTGGGTTTTGTCTCATTATGTCAAAAATGTCTCATCCAAATACCCTAGGACATCATCTGTACGAATTCTGTGACCATAGAGCTAGATACTCCCAGACTAAAGGCAACTCCGATGTCTTTAATAACCTAAAAACCATGGCAAGGCGTCTTCAGAGTGCGATGACACGCCATTTGAACATTTGGAGCAGCGTATCATTATTTGATTTTTGCTTTTCACAGATCATGCTAGCTGATATATAAAATATGATTGGGATGAGGATAAAGATTGAAACAGAGAGATCAGTTAGAAAGCCTGGTGAGAAATAATAATAGCTTAGAATACGGAGGTAGTGAAGAGGTAGAGGGAAATATTCAGATTTTTTATACTTTTTACAACTACAGCCAATTGGTATTTGCTGCTAATTTGAATTTGGGCTACTTCCAAGTCTCTTGCCTTAAAAACTGGTTTAATGGAGTTTTTCTTTTCAGAAATATGGAAAAGTCCAGGGAGAAGGGTAGAAAATCGGGAGTTTCGTTTTTCATTTTTTGTTTTTTAATGTATTTTAAGTTTGAGATGCCTAGAAGACATTCAAGTGGCTGCATCAATTAGATATTTAAATATACAGGTCTGTAATTTGGAGGAAAGGTATCCCCATTTTTCATTCCTTCCCCCATTATGCTCTCACATAAAGATTTAATAAATTAATTCACATAAAGCTATAAACTATGGATGGAAATTCCGTGTGTTTTCCCCTTAGAAATAGTTTAATTTTAAAAAGGGACAAAGTGATAAGCTACTGTCCGATGGTAAAATTTCAGACCTTCAGATCACTCGATTTGAGGGTGGTGGTGAATAAAAAGAGGATCCAAGTGCTGCTTGGGTCATGTAGCATAAGTAGCTATTTATAGTTCCTGTTAGTCAGTCCTCATGGCAATCTCAAAGTTCAAGAAGCAGACATCCTTATAGAAATGTCAATGAGTGTCTTGACATTTTATCTCTTTGCAAAAGAATTTCTTAGGTTAAATATATTCTTAGATTAGACAGATAGCTGGTAATAGTTTTCTTAAAATATCAGTCCCTAAATAAACCCCATTCTTTTTGCTCAATGAATGACACTAGTCACAGGTATTGTCACAGGCTAGAATTTGATCAAGAAATACATAAAGATTCAAAAGTCATAGCACCATATAGAAATGTGTGAGAAAAACACAGTATATAAAAAGTGTTTTAAAGTCAGATATTTTTACATACAAAACAAGCTGAAAGGTTTTTTTGTAAAATACACTTAAAGTTAACTTTATTTCTCAATAACTAAATTAAATTCTTTAATTGGATTTATTGCTGGAAAAAAGGAACTTTCTCCAAAGTGAACCAACATAAAACATTGCTGAAAGCACTCGTACTATTTTTATGTTATTGCTTATTTCCACATGTTCTTCAAAATAAAAACCCTTATCTTATTATATCTTGCAGTAAATTTAGAGTGTTGTTTTAACTAACATTTCTAAGATATACTATTTTATAAAACATACTTCCACATACATCATATTAATTTAATGGATCTCCACAGCAAATTTGTATAGCAAATGCTATTAATATCCTCACTTTGTAAGTGAGAAAAATTGAGGCTTAAAAAGGTTAAGTGGTATGCCTAAGATCATATAATCAATTGGTGATTTTAAACTAGTCTTAGTCTAGTTCTCCAGAGTTCATGTCATGCTACTTCTTTGCTTTCTTTCCCCTCCCAACCCACAACACTCTTCCAAACTCATCCCATTTTTCTCCACCTTGAAATAGTAACTTTTCTATCAATGAAAACTTTTTCAAGGAAGTGCACACTGTCCTTGCCAAGATACTGACCCTTGCCGAAGCTGAAAAGACAATAAATGCTTGACATGGACCTGACAATGGAAAGGGGAGAGACTGTCTGTATATATCATTCTTCCCTCTTTCTTCCCCATTTCTTTCTTCTACCTACAAATCCCTGTTATGAAAACATTTTCCAATATCTCAGTGGGCATACTTATAACAGCTGCTTTAAAGTGCTTTTAATTCCAATATTTGGGTCATCTCATAGTTAGCCTCTGCTGATTGTCTTTCCCTTGAGAATGGGTCACATTTTCCTGGTTCTTTGTATGTCAAATAATTTTGGTTGGTATCCTTGACATTATAGATATTATGGGTTGGGATTCTGGATTCTGTTATATTTCTCTGAAGAGTGTTGATAGTTTTTGTTTTAGCAGACAATTTATTTGGTTAGACTCAAACTGCAATTTTTATCTCACCTGTGGTGGGTAGGAGCTCAAATTTCAGTTCGGTTCTTTTATCTTTAGCTGGATGCTTGCAGTTTAACACTATACATAGTTCAGAGTCTTGAGCAAAATTTATACACAAAATTCGGGTCCCCTTTCTATAGCTCTCTCCTTTCCAGGATTCCCCTCTCATGCTCCAACTGCCACTACTCGTCCTGAACCTATTCTTCAGGCAAGAAAGATGGCAGTATTTCCAGTGGAGTTTTAGTTGCTCTGTGCCCTGCCATGACAGTGGCCTGCCCTTAGGGAAAAGTGCAAAATGAAAGAAAACTCACCCTGTTCCTTCCTCCAGGTTTCAACTCTTGACCAAAAACTACCTGCTTTTGTTTACTCTTTGGAGCCTCTCAGAGTTTGTTTTTGTTTTTGTTTTTTTTTTGTATTTTGTCCAGAGTTTACAGTTGTTATTTCCAGGAGGGTTGATCTGTTAGGAGCTTACTCTGCCATACCAGAGCATAATTTTCCATGTAGAGCTCAGCTGTAGTTATCTACTGCTATTGTAACAAACCACCCTAAACTTGACCTAAAATAAAAACCATTTATTTGCTCACAATTCTGTGATTTGGGCTGGACTTAGTTCATTTTACTTCTCTGTGCAGTGTTGGCCATCTGGAGGCTTAATTGGGGCTGAAAATCCTAAATGACTTCACTCATATGTTGGATGCCTCAGCTGGAATGTCAGCTAGGGGGCTGATAGGTGGCTTTCTTTGTGGTTGGTCTTTTCAGCAAGATAGCTGTATCTCTTTACACATGCCTTGATGCCTCGAAAGGAAGTGTTCCAAGAGTACAAGCCCCAGTGTAAAAATGCCTGTACAACCTCTGCTTGCATCACACTTCCTTCTATATTTGTTTTAGTTTCCTAGGCTGCTCAAAGCAAATGCCATGAAATGGGTCAGGTTAAACAATGAGAATTTATTTGCTCATGGTTTTGAGGCCAGGAAAATATCCAAGTCAACGCATCATCAAGGTGATGTTTTCTTCCTAAAGACAGGTGCCAGCAATCCTTGGCTCCTCTGTCACATGGCAAGGCACATGGTGGCACCTGCTGGTTTCTCTCTTCTCTTCAGGTTTTTGATGACTTCAGCTTCTTGCCTCTGTGCCTTTCTCTCTCTGTGTCAGAATTTCATTCTCTTCTAAGGGACTCCAGTAATAGGGTTAAGACCCATCCCAAATGAGGTGGGCCACACCTTAACTGAAGGGACTCATGGAAACGCCCTACTCAGAGTGGGGTCACACCCACAAGAGTGGATCAAAGTCAGGAACATGTTTTTCTGAGGTGGCTACAGCTTTAAACCACCACAATGTTATTGGCCAAAACAAACCACATGTCAAAGCCAAGAGTCAACGTGGAAAGGGACTCCACAAGGGAAGCATGGCTCATTGGGGTGACCGATGTAAGAGTCTATCATCTTTCAGGCACCTCTCACACATTCAAGCTGTAGGTTACCTCCCATTCTCTCTTTTTCTCTCAAGGATATTGCCCTGTCAGTTATTCCTCCATCTCCTGCATCTTCAACCTCTTTATCCCTATTGATTTTTTCCATCAACATTTAGGTACATTTCAGCTACTCCTTCTTAAAATAATAACCACAAAACTCTACTTTAACCTATTCTCCCTTTTAACCAAACTTCTAAAACTAGTCACACTCAACTGTCTCCAATTCTTCACCTTGTAATTATTTATTCATCAGACATGACTTTCACTCACACACCTATACTAGATTGCCCCTTCACACCTTCTTGTTGCCAAATCCAACAGATGTGGCTCAATTCTTCAACATAAAATTTCAGCAGCATTTAACAATCCCTCCTTGAAACACTCTATTCCCTAGACTCAACTTACTTTACCTTGATTTCCTCAACAGCACAGTTCCTTGTTGCTCCTTTCATTCCGTGTCCATTTAAAAAAGATTGTCATTCCTCAGGTTTTGTCCTGGCCTCTCCTTTTCTTGCTCTAAACATTCTCTCTTATCTCATTCTTTCCTATGGCTTTAGTCACCATCTGTATTAGTCAGCCAAAGGGGTGCTGATGCAAAATACCAGAAATCTGTTGGCTTTTATAAAGGGTATGTATTTGGGGTAGAGGCTTACAGTTACCAGGCCATAAAGCATAAGTTACTTCCCTCACCAAAGTCCGTTGCCATGTGCTGGAGCAAGACGGCTGCCAGGGTTCAGGCTTCCTGGGTTCCCCTCTTCCTGGAGCTTGCCTCTGGGCTCGGCTGCTATTATCTCCACAGGGCAGCTGTAGGCTATGAGGCTGTCTAGGCTTTGCTTCTCTCCTCAAGGCCAGCTGTGAACTCTCAGGCTAATGGCTCGTCTCTATCCCGGGGCTTCTCTCCAACATCAAAACTCCAACATCAAAACTGCTACTCAAAACTGCTCCGTCTGTCCTTTGCCTTGTCTTTTATATTCGATCCCACCACCCACCAAGGGGTGGGGCTCAACGCCCTACTGAAGTGACCCAGGCAACGCCCTAGTCATAACTTATTCATGCTACACCCAGCAAGAGAGCAGAGACTCCACCTGAGTCACGCCTCACCGAGGTAGTCCAACCAAAAGTCTCACACCCACAGGATTGGATTAGTTCAAAAACATAATCTTTTGGGGGGATTCATAAGAACTTCAAACTGTCACAGCCAATGTGAGTGAGATGGTGTGTAACTGGGGAAGCAGCAGAGGTGAAAGGAGTGAAGGGGAAGTCTGGGGCTAGGGGGACTGAGGAGAAGCAAGAAAGGAGGTTCGAAAGGTAGGTGCCGGATCAGTAAGGACCGTGACACCTAAATTAAAAGCTGGGAGGACTTATCCCACAGGTGCTGGGGACTCACTGCAGGGTTTTAAGCAGGCGAATGACTTAAACCTAGGAATACCACCCTGGGTTTATTGTGATAAGTAGATCTGTGTGTGCGCATGGGTGTGTGTGGTTGAGGGAAGGCAACAGTGTGTTCAGGGAAATCAGATCGGAGTCAATATTTCACGGCCTCTGAACTGTAAGCCTTTACTCCAATAAATGCCTTTTAGAAAAGCCAACAGAGGAGCAGATGTAGCTCAAGTGGTTGCACCCCCTAAAACAGACAAACAAACAAACTCTCATTGGGGAGCGGATGTACAGCTCAGTGGTTGAGTGCCTGCTTCCCATGTACGAGGTCCTGGGTTCAAATCCTGGTCCCATGGTGAGCGTTTTAACAGCAATTGTGTCCATTTCCTATTGCATAATGGTTAAGAACATTCTCAGGAGACAGCCTGCTGAGTACTCCTGCTGCCTGCCATTAAGCCTTCCGTTGATGAGATGAGTACTGTTTAGGGGAGTGGATGTAGCTCAGTGGTTGAGCACCTGCTTCCCATGTACGAGGTCCTGGGTTCAATCCCCATTAACTCCTTTTAAAAAAGCCACACATTTCTGGTACTTTGCATCAGCCACCTTTGCAAACTAAGATACTGGCATAGAGATTGAACATTATCTCTGGAGTTAGACTGCCTGGCCGTTAGATGTGTGACCTTGAGCAAGTTACATGACCTCTCCGTGCTTCAATTTCTTATCTGTAAAATCAGAATAGTAATAGTATCTACATCATAAAATTGGGAGAATAAACTGAGGTAATATAAATGGACTATTTATCATAGTGTTTAGCACAAACAAATGCTCAATGAACTTCATATCTTCTTTATTATTCTCTAGCCACTCTTCTGCTTTTAGTTCTTCAAACAGCCTGTGTTTACCCTTCCTTCTGAGCCCTTAGGAAAGTTATTCCGTCAGCCTAGAATACTCTCTTTCCTCCCCAAGCCTCCCTCAAACTCTACTCTTGGTCTAGCCAGTCCTTACCCATACTTCAGGTCTTAAATTAGCTTAGCCATCACTTCCCACTAGCAGGCTTTTCCTTTCACACGTCTGTACTTCTTTCTGTTATGGTACTTATTACACTGAATTGTCATCTTCTGTTTATTTCTGTGCACCACCATCTGATGGGAAGCTCTGTGGGTCATCTTTCCTGCTCACTTATTCTTTTCCTCATTGAGTGGTCTAGCACCATGCTTTGCAAACAAAAGTATTTGTTTCATGAAAATGAATTGTCCCTGTAATCCTCCAGTCCTAGGAGGAGATGCCCCAATGTACTGGAACAATAGTAACTAAAGTCTTCTTTCCAAACCAAAGATACTTAATGCAGAAATGTGGGATTAAACCAAATTCTAAATATCACCATGTTCCAGATACTTATAAATCACTTCCTTTCCTTTCCCATTTCAGAAACAGAAGGCAGGAAATCTTAGAAAATATTTTATAAACAGCTGAAGCAAAGGAGAACATTTACCTATATTCCAACCAACTTTATTTCTGACATAATTATTATTTAGTTAATGGGGATGGGTGCTTGGAAAAGTCATCAAAATTGCGGAGGATGTCACACCAGTGTCACACCAGGCGTCAGATACTGCCAAGTCCTTCAGGCTCCCATAGTATGCATGAAAGTGGCATGGGGGAAATAATTTATACAGATATTCTAATAATCTGACAGATTCTCTTGCTAGGAAGCAGCTTTGATTCTCTCTCCTATTTTTTTTTTTTTAAGATTTATTTATTTATTTATTTATTTATTCCCCCCACCCCTCGTTGTTTTGTGCTCACTGTGTCCATTCACTGTGTGTTCTTCTGTGTCTGCTTGTCTTCTCTTTAGGTAGCACTGGAAACCGATCCTGGGACCTTCCAGAGTGGAGAGAGAGGCCTCAATCTCTTGTGCCACCTCAGCTCCCTGGTCTGCTGCGTCTCTTATTGTCTCTACTCTGTGTCTCTTTTTATTGTGTCATCTTCCTGCACCAGCTCTCTTCGTGGGCCAGCTCGCCTTCACCAGGAGGCCCCGGGAATTGAACCCTGGACCTCCTATATGGTAGACGGGAGCCCAATCACTTGAGCCACATCTGCTTCCCTTCATTCTCTCTCTAACCTTCTCTTGATAGGCTGAAGACAACCTTAAGAAGAGAATCAAATGAAATGATCCCTCCATCTTTATTATGCTGACATGTTACCATGTAAAGGCCATTTAAAATCTTTCCCTACAGTAAAAAAGCTAGTTTCCTGAAATTAGCAGAGTTAATTTGAAAATATCTGCTTCAAACTTGAAATAATGAACTGAAACTCAAAATATGCAACAAGGAAGCTCCAGGAAGACGGCATCAGAGTAGGCAGGCAGAGCCTGACTCTCTCACGAACGCAGTGGAGAAAGGGCCAAAAGCTGCCCCAAAGCAGACAGGACGGTGCTGTGCAACCCCAGGAGGGACAGGGTCAGGGAGACGAGGGACCTGGAACGACGACCGCCCATTCCCCCTCAAGGAGTGCAGGCTGGGTACAGACCCTGGCTTGCTGCAGCCCACGGAGAGGGGAGCAGATGCCTCCTCCCTGGGAAGAGAGAGGGTGTGGCAGAGGATGCAGAGAGGTTTCTCTTCAGCGGGGCCAGCTTTGAATCTCGGTTCTAACAGAGATTGAAAGAAACACCTCTGTGGAAAGTTGGGTCAACAAGCGCCATCTGCTGGCCATCTGGGAAACTGCAAGAAGAAAAACTTTAGTTCTCTCTTAACCCAAGCTCCTGGGAGAAAAGCTGCACCCCATTAGTGAGCCCCTGCCCCAATTTTATAACTTAAATTGGGAAACTTCAAAGTCTCAGAATAATTGAATGAAAAATAAGAGTGAAGGAAAAAAACACCACCTAGGCAAGAGTAAGAAATTGACCATCAGAGTAAATTCAACAACATATCCAGATGCTTAGACATCAGCAAAAAATTACAAGCCATATTAGGAAACAGGAAAAGATGGCCAAGCCAAGGGAAAATCCAAATATCCTGATGAGATACAGGATTTAAGAAAGCTAACCAATGATAACAACAGAAATCTCCTAAATCACTTCAAAAATTTTAAGGAAAATATGACTGAAGAGATAAAGTATATAAGGAGGACACTGGGTGAGCATAAAGAACAATTTGAAAGCCAGCAAAGAAAAGTAACAGAGCTTATGGAAATGAAAGACACAATGGATGAGATTAGAAATACATTAGAAGGAACAGATATGGCTCAAGTGGTTGAGCACTTGCCTCCCACATGGGAGGTCCCAGGTTTTGTTCCCAGCACCTCCTGAAAAAACAAAAGCATACAACAAGCAAAACAAACAGAAAAACCAACTCAGGAAAGCTGCTGTGGCTCAGTGGTTGAACGCTGGCTTCCCACATATGAGGTCCCAGATTCAATCCCTGGAGACTGGTACCTCAAAAAAAAAAAAGAAAAGAAAAGAAAAGAAAAAATTAGAGGCATATAACAGCAGATTTGAGTTGAACAAAGACAGAATTAGTGATATCAAGGGCAGAATATCCAAACTGGAAAAGACAGGAGAACAGAGAGAAAAGAATGGAAAAAATGGAACAGGGTGTTAGGGAATTGAGTGACAATGCAAATTACACAAACATATGCATTATCAGTGTCCCGGAAGGAGAACAGAATGAAAAGGGGGAAGAAAGAATATTTGAGGAAATAATGACCAAAGCATTCTCAACCCTAAAGAAAGATATAAATATCAATATCCAAAAAGGACAATGCACCCCAAATAGAAGAAATCCAAGTAGACCTATCCTGAGACATCTACTATTCAGAATGACAAGTATCAGAGATAGAGTCCTGAAAGCAGCAAGAAAAAAGCAAAGCATCACATACAAGGGAACCTCGATAAGATTAAGTGCTGACCTCTCATTAGAAACCATGGAAGTGAAGAGAAATGGTATGATGTATTTAAATTACTGAAAGAGAAAAACTGCCAGCCAAGAATTCTGTATCTGGTAAAACTATCCTCCAGAAATGAGGGTGAGTTTGACATCTTCACAGACAAACAAAAACAGATAGAGTATATTACCAAAATACCAGAATTACAAGAGATACTAAGGGGAGTAAGGAAAAAACAAGGGTGAGAACTTGGAGAAGAGTGTAGCAATGGAGATTATTAGGAAGGGAAAATTAAAGGGTAAAAAGACAGACTATAATACGATATAGCAATGGAAAGCCAAAGGGTAAAATGGACACAGTAAGTAATGCCTTTACAGTAATAACATTGAATGTTAATGACTTGAACACTCCAGACAGAAGACATAGACTGATAGAATGGATAAAGTATATGAGCAGTCTATATGGTGTCTACTAGAGACTCACCTCAAATGTAAGGACAAAACCAGGTTGAAGTGAAAGGTTGGAAAGAGATATTGCACGCAAATAATAACCAAAAATATCTGGATTAGTGATGCTGATATCAAACATAATAGATTTTAAGTGCAAAACTATTATAAGGGATAAAGAAGGTCATTATATATTAAGAAAAGGGGCAATTCTCCAAGAAGAAATAACTATACTAAATATTTATGCACCTAACCTGACTGCCCCAAGATACATGAGGCACACACTGGCAAAGCTGAAGTGAGAAATAGATGTTTCTACAATAATAGTTGGACACGTGAATACACCACTTTCAGTATTGGATAAAACATCTGGACAGGGGCTAAATAAATAAAGAGAACTTAAATAATATGATAAATGAGCGAGACCTAACAGACATCTATAGAGCATTACATCTCAAAGCAGCAGGATATACTCATGGATCCTTCTCCAGGATACACCATACGCTGAGTCACAAGATAGGTCTCAATAAATTTAAAAAGATTGAAATTATACAAAACACTTTGATCATAACAGAAAGAAGCTGGAAATCTATAACGGACAGAAAAAGGGAAAATCCATAAATATATGGAGATTAAACAACACACCATCAAATAATCAGTGGTCAAAGAAGAAATTGTAAGAGAATACAGTAAATATCTTGAGACAAATGAAAACCTATTTGATATGAACTATGGTCCATGCTCAATGGCAATGCCCCAGGATGTGCTTATCAATTGCAATGAATGTGCTACACTAATGAACGATGTTGTTTGTGTGGGAGGGTGTGGGAGGTGTGGGGAGCAGGGTATATGGGAATCCCTATATTTTTTGTGTAACATTTGTGTAATCTAAGTATCTTTAAAAAATTAAAAACAAACAAACAAGCAAAAAACCTAGTTGACACTACAAAGGCAGTCCTGAGAGGGAAATTTATAGCCCTTAAGGCAAACTAATCCCAAACCAAGCCAAAGGAAAGAAATAATAAAGATCAGAGCAGAAATAAACGAAATCGAGAACAAAACAAACAAACAAACAAAAAATAGAATCAATAGAGCCAAAAGTTGGTTCTTTGAGAAGATTAACAAAATCGACAAACCCTTAGCTAGACTGACAAAGAAAAAAAGAGAGAGGATGCAAATAAATAAAATCACAAATGAGAAGAGGGACATTACCACTGACCCCGCAGAAATAAGAGGATTATAAGATGATACTATGAACAATTGTGAGCTAAAAAACTAAACAATGTAGATGAGATGGACAACACTTGAACAACTTACACTGACCCTGGAAGAAACAGAAGAGTTCAACAAACTAATCACACATAAAGAGATTGAAACAGTCATCAATAACCTCCCAAAGATGAAAAGCCCAGGACCACATGGCTTCACAGGTGAATTTTACCAATCATTCAAAGACGGTCTAACACCAGTCTTGCTCAAACTCTTCCAAAAGTTGAACAGGAAAGAATGTTACCAAACTTATTCTATGAATACCAAAACCAGATGAAGATACTGCAAAAAAGAAAATTACACACCAATATCTCCAATGAATATAGATGCAAAATCCTCAACAGAATACTTGCAAACCAAACCCAAAAGCACATTAAAAGAATTATACACCACAATCAAGTGGATTTTTTCACAGGTATGCAACAGTTTTTGAACATAAGAAAATAAATTAGTGTAATAAACAACATTAATAAATTGAAGAAGAAAAATCACACGATACTCTTGTTTGATGCAGAAAAAAGCCATATGCGCAATACATCATCCTTTCTTGATAAAAACACTCAAAAGATAGGAGTAGAAGAAAGCTTTCCCAAGGTGGCAAAGTGTATATATAAAAACCCTACAGCTAGCTTGTACTCAATGGTGAAAGACTGAACACTTTCCTGCTGAGATCAGGAACAAGCAAGGATGCCCACTGTCACCACTGTTATTCAATATTTTACTATAAGTTCTAGCTGGAGCAATTAGGCTAGATAAAGAAATAAAAGGCACCCCAATAGGGAAGGAAGAAATAAAACTTTTGCTATTCACGCATGATATGATCCTATATCTAGAAAATCCTGAAAAATCCACAACGAAGCTACTAGAACTAATAGACGATTTCAGCAAAGTGGCAGGATATAGTATTAATATGCAAAAATCAGTAGCATTTTTATACACTACCAATGAGCAATCTGAAGACAAAAATCAGGAAAAAAATTCCCATTAATAATCGCTACTAAAAGAATCAATATTTAGGAATAAACTTAACCAAGGACATAAAGATCCTGTATTCAGAAAACGACTAAACATTGCTTAAAGAAACCAAAGAAGACAAATAAATGGAAGGACATTCTGTGTTCATGGACTGGCAGACTAAATAACATTAAAATGTCAATTCTGCCTGAACTGATTTACAGACTCAATGCAATCCCAAAAAAAATCCCAAAAGCCATTTTTTCAGAAATGGAAAAACTAATTTTCAAATTTATTGGGAAGGGTTAGTGGCCCCAAATAGCCAAAAATGTTTTTAAAAAGAAGAATGAAGGTGGACGACTTCCTGACTTTAAAGCATATTACTTAGTTACAGTGGTAAAAACAGCATGGTACTGGCATAAAGACAGACAGATTGACCAATGGAACCAAATGAAGAACTCAGAAATAGACCCTCACATCTACAGTCAAGTGATCTTTGACAAGGCTGTCAAGCCCTCCCAGCTGGGCCAGAGCAGTCTATTCAACAAACGGTGCTGGGAGAACTGGATTAGCCATATCAAAAGAAAGAGGACCCCTATCTCACACCTTATACAAAAATTAACTCCAAATGAATCAAGGACCTAAATATAAAAGCAACAACCATAAAACTCCTAGAAAAAAATGTAGGAAAACATATTTAATATCTTGTGGTAGGCAGTAGTTTTTGTTTTTTTTTTTTTAAACTTATACCCAAAGCACATACAACAAAAGGAAAAATAGATAAATGGGACTTCCTCAAAATTAAACACTTTTGTTCTACAATAGATTTTTCAAGAAAGTAAACAGGCATACTACTCAATGGGAGAAAATATTGGGAAACCACATGTCCAATAAGAGTTTGATATTCATATTACATAAACTGATCATACAATTCAACAATAAAAAGGTAAGCAACCCAATTTAAAAATGGGCGAAAGACTTTTCTCCAAAGAAGAAATAGAAATGGTCAGCATTTCCCTAATAGCTGAAAAAAAAAAAAGCTCAACATTGCTAGCTATTAGGGAAATGCACATCAAAACTGCAATGAGACACCATTTCATACCTTAGAGAATGGCCATTATTAAGAGACAGTAAGCCACAAGAGCTGGAAAGGTTGTGGAGAAACAGGGACACTCCTTCACTGTTGGTGGGGATGTAGAATGGTGCAGCTGAATATAGACCTGCTGTATGATCCAGCAATCCGTTACTAGGAATATATTCAGAAGAACTGGAAGCAAGGATGCAAACTGACATTTGCACACCCATGTTCATATTCACAATTGCTGAAATTTGTAAGCAGCCCAAGTGTGCATCGACTGATGAATGGGTAAACAACACATGATATAAACACACAACAGCATACCACCCAGTTGTAAGAAGTAGTGAGACGGGGATTCATATGACAATATGGATGAACATAGAAGATACTATGTTGAGTGAAATAAGCCAGATACAACAGGACAACTATTGTATGGTCTCACTAATGTGAACTGAATACAGTGAGTTAACTCATGGAGATAAACCCTAAAGTATGGGTTGAGAGTGGAAGCTGATGCTCGATGTATATAACATTATTAATAAGGTTAAATTTAAATGTGTGGAAATGAATCGAGCTGACACTAACACATTATAATGAGTAACACTAACACTGCTGATTTAGAAATATGATTGTGGCTGAAACGGGTAGTTTGTGGAGTAAATGTCAATTGAAAGGAAACCTGAGTATAATCTAGAGAATGTGTACTATAGTGATTTTGTTGGTGAATGGCAATTGTAGTTAATAGTATAAATACGAGAATGCTCTTCTTACAAAGTGCTAAGAAGATGGTGATACACGGGAAAATTACAACTAATCTAATTGATGGACATAGTTAACAGTAATACTGTAATATTTTGCAGCAATGGCAATAAAATATTTTTCTTGGACAATAGAGGGGTATAAGGAGGCATAGGAGTTTTCCTTTTGGATTAATAAAAATGTTCTAAAATTGACTGAGGTGATAATAGCACAAATCTGTGATGAAAACGAGAGCCACCAAGTGGACACTTTGAATGGATTGTACAAAGCTTGGGACTGAATAGCACAGGGACCCAGTGGTGGGCGAGGGACAGTGGATAACAGGACAAATATGAGAACGTTTCCTCCTGAACAATAACTAATACATAATACTAATACAGGGTGTTAATAATCGGGTGTGTTGGGAGGAAAATACACCAAATGTAAGATACAGGCCATAGTTAGTAATATTTTGAGGGTGCTCTTTCATAGTTTGTAACAAATGTTTCACACAACACAAGGCGTGGTTGGTGGGGAGATGTATGGGGGCCCTATATGATGATATGCACGTTTGTCTTGTAAATTCACAAATTTTACGATACATTTATTGTTTATGTATGTTCACGTATGAATGATACACTTCAATAAAATTTTACTACAAAAAGAACTAGAGAAAATATGCAATGAACCAGCTTTATATTGTTTCACAGTTAATATAAAATCCTCAGTCATCTAAGATTTTTATAAAGGCTATATTGAAGAAAATTGTAATAAAAATGATTAAATGTGCATAATCATTTCTAGACAACACAGCAACTTTATTTGCGTTTCCTAATCTTGTAATTTTAAAAATAACTTCAGAAAAATAAAAAAAGTTCCATCCTATCAGAAACATCAGCTCTTCCTCTGTTGTTGTGTGTGTTGGAAAACCAGGGACTTTGGTGTCACATGAACTTGAGGTCACATCTTGGCCCCACCAGTCAGAGCTGCGAGACTTTGGTCAAATCGCCTAGCTTATCTGGTCCTTGGTCAACATCACTTACCTCCTAAGGTTGTGAAATTCAATAGATAACTTTTGTAAAAACAGCAGCATAGTACCAGATACATAGTGGGTGTTTAGCAAATACTGTGGACTCTCATTCTCGAGAAAGGGAAATCTTTTCAAACTCACAGGTAAAGAATTTTGGTTATGCCGTCTGGCTTCCTGTACCTGCCCCTTGCACAAAAAGAAGAGGCTGTAAGTACACAGCGACAGCTCCATGGACTGCTTTAGAGTCTTGCCTTAGCAACGCGATGAGGAAGAGGACGATGGGGATGACAATGACAATAATGGCTGGGCACTTCAGCTGTGGTCCCACTTTTTCAAGTTTTGCCTTTGCATATGCAGGGACATCAACATCCTCGCACGATGCCTGACACATGCCAAGTGCTAGTCAAATGGTAAGTCACTTGGCTTCTTTAGTATCCACCAAAAAGCCCCCCCATATATGTCACTAAAAGGAAACGTGGATATCCATCTCCAGTGCTCAGCCAGAAACACGACATGTTTGTCCCGGATGGTGAGAAAACACTACCCTCCCAACAGAGGAGCGGAGCTGCTCGGAGGGCTGGGTGAGAGCCGCACCGCGGGAAGCGTGCTCTGCGGAAACTTGCTGCGTGTTTCCTGGGGCTGCCGTACATTACCACCAGTCTGTGGCCTGGAGCAACGGGAACTTATTCTCTTATGGTTCTGAAAGCCAAAGTCTGAAATCAGTGTCGGCAGGGCCATGCTCTCTTGAGCCTTGAAGGAAAAGTCCTTCCTTGCCTCCTGGCTTCCGGCAGGGGCTGGCAAGCCTGGGCGTTCCTTGTGGCAGCACAGCTCCAATTTCTGCCTCCGTCTGCACGTTCCTTCTCCCTGTCTCTTCTCTTCACTTAAGGACACCAGTCATGCTGGATGAAGGGCCCACCCCACTCCAGAAGGCATACATGGACCCTCTTCAAAGAAGGCCACAAGCCAAGGTACTGGGCTGGGGTGGTTTGAGACTGTATGTACCCCAGGAAAAAAAAGCCACGTCCTTAAAGTCAATCCATTCCTGTGGGTGTGACGCTTTAGGGGAAGCTACTGCAGTTAAGGTGAGGCCACCCCAATCAGGATGGGTCCTAATCCCATCACTGGAGTTCCTGATGAGAGAGAGAGAGAGAGAGCGCGAGCGAGCGAACGAGCCACAGAAGCAAGAAGCTGAAAGCAGTGAGACTGGAAAAGAGGGGCGCGACCTGAACGATACCAAGAGCAGCCATATGATGCGTGTCACCCTGCGGCCTTAGGTTCTGATTTAGCTAATGGTCTCTGTTTCAGCTTTAACCATGCAACCTCACTCCTGTAATCCACAGCACACGGCTGTGCATTGTTACCTATTAGTGGAAACTGTCTTCAGTCACAAAGTCCCTGTTATTTGCTCCCTAACAAGCTCCTGTTTTTCTTCCTCCCCTTATGGAAACCTAATAAAACACACACGGGATGGAGAGGCCTGAGACCACGGGCAGCGAAGGGGCAGCTGAAGTGGGCAGAAACAGCGGCTGTGAACGTACCCCTTCTCCCCTCCTCTGATGCCCAGTTTGCAGACCCTAGGTTGCAGGTGGGCTCGGCCAGTGGCATCCCTGTCCCCACCTCTCTTTGTCTAAATCTAAAAAAAAAAACCCTTGCCTCCTTTGTTCAGTGAGGCAGATTTGAGAATTTGTCTCTTGACCTCTGCAGCTTAATAAAACTCTTTCCCTTGTGTGATCAAACCTTGGTGTGGACTCCAATTCCCTGTACCAGGCAAGGAAGCCAGGGAACACATGTGGGTCCCCTTCAGACCGGCAGGTGCTTCCAGGTGCCTTGCCACATGGCAGAGGAGCCAAGGGGTGCCAGCAGCCAGTTTTTAGGAAGAAAGCATTGCCTTGCTTTGGCCATTTTCCTGGCTTCAAGCTGTAAGCTGAAGACGTTTCCTTGGTATAAGCCAGCCCATTTCATGGTAGGTGCTCTGAGCAGCCTAGGAAGCTAAAGGTAGGGGCTAGGACTTAGACAGCTATTTTGTGGGGACACAAGTCAACCTATAACACTACCAAATTATATGGGTATTATGAGGAAAGTCAGGGTTTCCTAGATGGCTGTCCCAATAAGCACTGCATGGGCAATCCAATCTGCTTGCTCCTAGGAAGTGCTGCAGGGATGTGGTGTGGAGCAGAAGAGGGGGAAGGACAGGGTGATGGGGTGGAGAAAATTTCATGCCACAGAATTTCTCTTAGGAAGAGCTCTGAGTTTAGAAGAAATACTTTGATAAACTGTGGGGAGGAGGGCAGGGCATCTAAGAGCCTCTCAAGCAATAAAAGACATAAGTTAAATTGATATGCATAACTCACTGCACCTGAGAAGAAAGTGGGACACGTGGAGGAGAGGAAAAGGGCTGAGCCAGTGGGATGGCAGACAGCCCTACATTCTCTCCCGTATCCTCAGAAAATTCTATGGAATCCACAAGTGCTTAGTACTGATTAGTGTCTCCTAGATATCGATGAAGGGAGAAAGGCAAGGAGATCCCAGCTCACGCAGGTTTTCTCCCAAAAGCCTGGTCTCCTCAGCTGACCCCCTCTTGCTGAAGTGTGAAGAAGCGGGGAGCGGTAGCGAGTGCCAAACCACCTGAGCAGGCTCTCTGAGCAGCTCCCAGCTTCCGAGGCTCTTTGCCTCTGCATTAGATGACTAGGCTCTTGGCCAAAGAGCAGGCCCTCAGATTCCAGCCACCGGCTGTCTAATGGCATGGAAGCAAAGTTGTGAGACAGGTACAAGAATTATCATCCTATCTTGGGGAGAAATGAATTGAAGCATCATCATGCGATTTGCCAAAACAACTCTCTGAATTTAGCATTGGTGCCATCTGGACTTGGGCCAAGGAGAAACATCTCATCAGAGGGATTGAGCAAAACGCTGTTGCCTGCTCTGAAGACGCTGAACTTAATCAAAAAGCATTTATTAAGTATCTAATTGCTGTGCTGGATGCCCCTAGAAAGAACTACGTGTGCCTGGCCCCTCCGCTCCCGCCGTTTGCAATGTAGAGAAGTGGGAGGGATGCAGGGGGAGGCGAGGGGGAAGCTAAGATTTCATGTGTTCCTGCAGCGAGCCATGTCCCGTGGAGCGATTCCACAGGGAGGTCATCCTTAAGGTCACGCTGTGAGATAGGTATCGTTTTGTCGGTTTTGTAGATAAGGAAAGCGAAGCTCAGAGGGCTGAGCTGTGGAGCTGGTCATCAGCCGAGTTTTCTGGCGAAGCCTCGGTTCCCGTCCACCACATTGCCCCTGACAGGAGGGCAGGCTGGTGCTCAGAATACAGGACCCCTTAAAGCAAAAAGGCAATTCCTAGGATTTATGGGTGCTGTATTAGTCAGCCAAAGAGGTGCTGATGCAAAATACCGGAACTCTGCTGGCTTTTATAAAGGGTATGTATTTGGGGTGGAGGCTTACAGTCACCAGGCCCTAAAGCGTAAGTTACTTCCCTCACCAAAGTCTGTTGCCACCTGTTGGAGCAAGACGGCTGCCGACGGCTGCGAGGCTTCCGGCTTCCTGGGTCCCTCTCTTCCTGGGGTTTATTTCTCTCTGGGCTCAGCTGCCCTGCTTGCTCCACAAGGCCAGCTGTAGACTATCAGACGAACACTCTGTCTCTCTTCCCCGGGCCTCTGCCCTGTCTAAGGCGCCGTTTCTGTTCCTCTATGTTCTTCTGTGTGTTCCCTTTCCGGGCTCCAGCTTAAAACTCCAACTCTCTTCTCTGCCACATAGTTTTCTACTGACGTGGCCCAATCAAAGCTGTAATCATAATTTAATCTTGCCCAGGTACAGACCAGTTTACAAGCATAATCCACTATCTATTCTTGGAATTCAAACTGCCACCGACGGGAGGCAGAGAAATGCATATCGTAGTCACTTGGGATCAGATAAAGTAGGCAATTTCATTCCTGTGGACGATCTGAAAATAACTTGTTTATTCAGACCCTAAAATTTGAGGCAGAACACTTAGTTTTGGTTATTGTCCCAGGCTTGAGTATCCACTAAAAATCCTAGGAACAGTGGCCTGCGAAGCGGTCAGCGCACGGCGCAGGGTGTTTATGAGATTCTGGGATTGCCATTGGGGTTGGACGTTTATAACCTGGACAGTAAATGCGCCTCGAGCCCAGGACATTGCGGGAGCCCCGCAAAGCGCCGGCCCGCGCCGACCTGGACCTGGGAGCCCCGCCTCGGCCTCCCGCGCGCCCGGGGTCGCCCTCCGCCACCGCGGCCGTCGCAGGCGAGTCCGTGCGCGCAGCACCTGTCACCCCCTCGGCTCCCCCTCCAGCCCTTCCAGCGCCTCCCACGGGCCTTCCTGACACCCCCATCTGGCTAATAAGGAGCACGGCGCCCGCTCCACGCCCCCGGGCCTGTGCTCACCTTTCCCCACCTACTCTCAGCTCCAGCAGGTGCCCCTGTCTACCCCCCGCCTCCTCTCCTCTCCTCCTCCGCCTGCGCACCTCTCCTTCTCAACTCCGCTTCTTGCTCCTGATTCCCGCTCGCTGTCTTCCGCTGTTATTTAGCTTCACACCTTTCCCCTGTTCCTCACTGAGCTCAACTCAACCACCCTTTGCCGCATGTTCGGGCTGGTCTGGGTGTGATGAATGGCACTGCTCCTTGGGTGTGTTTTCTTTAATTCTAGAGTTGCAATTCCCTAAATATGATTCAATACACAGAGTTCAGCGATCTACTATGTTTCAGGTGTTATGAACTCTGAGGTGCTTTTTAAAATCACTTTTCCATTTTATTTCATTTGACTATTTTCCAGTGGTATAGAGAGACAACTTAATCTTTTAAATATAAATTCTATTTATATTGTCAGATATTTATCTAAAATAAAATTTTCTGTTAACATTCCAAAACATGATTCTTTACAAATTATTTTTGATTGTAAAAGTAATGCACCCCTTCTAGAAAAATACTTCCACAAATCCATCAAGTAACATATGTATATGCAGGGGAAAAGGTAGAAAGATGTTTATTACACCATTATTTGAAATACCTAAATAACTTAAAGCAACCAAAATTTAAAGAATGGTTAAATAAATTATGATATCCATACTTAGAATACTATTCAGCAGTAAAGAAAAATGGGGTAGATCTACATGTGTTTGCATAGAAATAGCTCCACAATATTGTAAAATTGTTATAGGATACAATTTTTATCCTTGACAAACCATATATTTTGATATGCAAATATGCTATAAAAGTATACAGAAAGAAGCCTGGAGGAATAAACATTCAAAGTACTTATTATGTAATCATGAATTACCTGCATAATTAAATTTTTTAAAATTAGGTTTGAAAATTCACACATGTTCATGGTAGAAATTTCAGAGGGCAGAAAAAGTGTAAATATTCTTTTATATTCTTGCAGAAATTTCCCATAAGCAGACTTAATCAAATATAGCAATAGCTTTTCCCCCACAAATGGGTACACACACACATACACACCAACACATCTCTATCTCTCATGCTCTTGGAGTTCATCCATTCCTGTGGGCATGGGGCCCTTTGATTGGCTTGAATTCAGTTGGGGGCCTTTGATTAGAGCACTCCAGTGTGACATGACCAGGGTGGGTCTTGGCCCTCCTGCTGGAGTCCTATATAAATGGCAGCAACATGCAGAGACAGAGAAAGAGCTGCCATTTTACCCTGCCATGTAGAGAGGGCTCCAGAACCACCTACAGCCTGAGACAGAGGGAGGGCACTGAAGGCCGAGGGACAAGCCATATGCCTGATGGCTCACAGCTGAACTTGGGGAGAAAGGCAGGGACTGGCCACCATTTTGCCAGTGGCAGGAGTCCAGTATTGCCAGCAGCTGACCTTCCGGAGAAGCATCTCAGTCATTGCTGGTGGCAATGTAAAATGGTGCAGCCGGTTCTTTAGAAAGCAAGTATAGAATTACCATAGGATATGGTAATCCCAGCTCTAAGTATATACCAAAAAAGAATTTGTTGGCGTTCAGGAACTGGGTCCGTGAAAACGGTGCCGCGGATGAGAAAGAAAGAATAAGACAAAGAGAAGAAAAACTGGGATCAGGGGACTCTCCGTCCGAACTGGAGAGAAGAGCCCAGCCACCTCATAAAGTGTGGCTTTTATTTGGCTTTAGAACAAAGAAAATACGTGTGAGCATGTGCAAGGGCAATAGATACTTGACAGTTACATTTTACTGAAATTAACAAGTCTTAAAGGTCAATGACTTAGCTCTTTTACATTTCTGTAATTCACAGGAAAGCTCAGGATATTTCCCCACCCAGCTCCTGTTAGCATGAAACTCCAGAACTTGTTTATTACATTCCAAGGTGACCTTCTTTTCTATCAGTAGTCATGGCCTTTAATTGAAACTCCATCAGAATTGAGAGCAGGGACTTGAACTGATACTTGCACACGTTGAGTTTCATAGCACCATTACTCACAATTGCCAAAAGACAGAAGCAATCCAAGTGTCCACCAAGTGAAGAATGGATAAGCAAAATGTGATACATACATTCAGTGGAATATTCTTTCAGCCGTAAAAAGGAACGAAGTTCTGATTCATACAACTACATGGATGAACCCTGAAGACATCAAGTTGAGTGAAATAAGTTAGACACAAAAGAACAAATATTATATGATCTCACTGATATGAAATAATCAGAATAAGAAAATCCATAGAGTCGGAAACTAGAATAGAGGCTTGCCACAAGCCAGGCAGTCAGTAGGGAATAGTGAGTTAATGCTTTTATTATTCAAAGTTTCCACTTAGGAGGATTGTGGTGATGCAGCTCAGCACTGTGAACCTGTTAACAGCACTGAATTACGTACACGAATGTGGTAAAGGGGCTTTCAGTTTGCATATATGTATTACCAGAATAAAAATTAAAAAATAAAAACACCATAGGGCTGCACAACATAAACAGTGAGCCCCAATATAAACCATAGACGATAGTAAATAGCACTATTTAAAAATGTTCTCCCATGAATTGCAACAAATGTACCACACTAATGCAAGGTGTTAGTAATAGGGTGGTATTTGGGAACTCTGTATTTTATGCATGATTTTCTGTAAACCTATAACTTCTCCAATTAAAAAAAAAAAAAAAAAAGAAAGTAACCAGGAAGTGATCAACTTTATTCTTTTCTGAATGGCGGCGGGTTTTACCAATATCGTTAATTAAATAATCCATTAACTGGGAATATTTATAAAAGAAATATGAAATTCAAGTTGAAAAGGGACTAGGACTCTTTGGGTCCTGAAGGTTTATACTGACAAGGAGTCAGGCTCAGCACGGTCTCTGAAAGAGGGAGAAACCTGCCTATTTCAGAGCTGACTCAGAGCCAGATTGGTCTTTCAGTGTGTGAGACTGCTTCTAATTCAGGTTCTTTACTCACACCCTCCTACTCAAATACACTTTCCTTTCTGCTTCTGCCTGTGAGATCCAACTCACTTGCCACCTCATCAATGATGAAGTATTTCCTCATTCTCCAAAAGTTTCTGATCTTTCTTCTGCCCTACCTCCAACACCACCTTGGAACATCCAGGAATTCTTTTTAACTGTTGGGTCTGAGAATAGAAAGCTGAAGATGGGAAAGACTTGCAGCAGATATACCAAAGAACTGGGCCGATGCTAGATGACCAGAACACGGTATTGGAGTTTAATTGGGAGAGAACTGAAGTTTGATAGGAATTAGTGAGTGTAATTTACTCAGTCCATGTGGGGTTAAGCCTAAGGATTGGAATCCGAGGATACACCAGAGGTCAGGGCTCACCAAGACTGGCCGGGAGGCAAGGAATAGAAATAAGGAGAATACGGCTTGTCTTACTCAGTTTTAGTTCCTCGCAGTGCCTGGCATAGTGTCACATACTGGAGGACTCAGTAGATATTTACTGATGAATAAATAAATGAAAGTGCTAAAAATGAGGTCAATCTTTAATTTTCCCTGTTATTAGCAAGTGGCCTTGGGCAAGTCATTTAAATTCTCTTACCAATTTTCACAACTATAAAATACAAACAATAATATTGCTCAACCCCACCTCTGAAGATTGTCATAGGATCAAAATAGAAATGTTATTTTAAAACGTGTAAGTGCTTTGTAAATTGCCCACACAAAGACTGCACCTAAATTTCTAGCTGGTGAGATGCAGAGCCTTGCACAAAGTTATGTATTACATGTTTTTGTCCTCTATTTATTCTTTTTAACACTCTACATGGCTTAATTTTCACTTATTTTAAAGGATAAATCCATCTCTAGCTTATATTAGCAAAGATGGTTTAAACAAACTAAGACATTGCTTGTCAGTTTATTTTACTTCTAAATAAAACCAGAGACTCTGAAGTTACAAGCTTTCCTACATATTGCAGAATCAAGAAAATTATTTTATAAGCTATTAGGGAATACTTTGAAAAATTTTTTAGACCTCAGCACATAGAATTATGAATTGTATTTTAAAAGAAAAATTTTACTTCTTAAATGTCTAGAACCTACTTAAATAAGACATAACTGCAAAAACCTTAAAGCCCCATCTTCCAAATATTTCTGAAATAAGATTCTCCCATGAAAAGGCGGCCAGCTGAAGCCGCTGGATGGCGGCGCAAGCTGCTCAGCAGTGGGGTAGGCTCAGGCGTGCGCAGAGACCAGAGGAGCTCAGCTGTATAGTCACTAAACTGTGGCCACGAAATTCATTTTCATCCTGGGTTTCTGTAAATGATTTTCTTAGAATTTGCAGGGAAATTTCGGTCTAAAATTTCACATATTTGATGTCTATCCAAGGATAAATTATTTTTGGGATTTCAGCATAATTTGTTCTCCCACTCCAGAATTAGTCAGTGAAACCAAAATAAAGTTTTCTCCCTTCAGATACAAGTGTGTTTTCAAATGTCGGGATTTGAAAGCGCATGGATTTTAGGAGAATACAGACCAATGACGGGAAGGTGGGGGTAGTGCTGGACACGTCTGGAATTTTGTAGCCTCCAAGGACCTCTAACAGAACTTTTCACATGCAAATTTGAAATGTTTGGTTACGACTGGATTCTATTTCTGGTATCTGGTGCTTTGATAGACACAAACTTGGAATAATTTGGAATAATTTCAATTGCTCACAACATGCTAAAATTTCTTTCTAGAAAGCAATATATACACCAAAAATAATCTGATGCACTGAAATAACTTATTGACTTGGTTTTTCTGTCAATTCACTGAAAGGAAAATTTTCAGAGGCTTCTTTCCGGGTGTTTAAGAGAGAGTTTACTACAAACCATTATCCAAAGCCAGAATTTGGGATATGAGCATTCCTGGTGGAGCTACAGAGAAGATTAAGAGAACTGTAGAAAAGTCCAGTGAGGATCATTCAATCTAAAATTTGATTTAAAAGGCAGGTTGAAAACAATATAAGTAGCTAAAGAGATCCCTCTTTAAAATCAATAATAAATATCCATTAAGCACCTATTGTTTGCACAATGCATGATACTAGGTATGATAGGCTGAATAATGGAAATTACAGTAAATATGGACACATTTCATTTTGATTTTACAAAATTATATTAACATACTAATATCTGTGACCAAGGATAAGTACTGTGTTCAATTCCAGTACCTCCTAAAAAAAAAGTCAGAAACCTTTATAGATATAATTTATTTACAGTGCTATATTTATTTAAAAGTTGCTTTGACAGTCACACTTGCATTTCATAGACAGATTTTAATAATTTTTCCTGATGATGACAAATTTTAATTCCTCGTACATGTTACTTATGCCTGAAGTTCTATAAAAATATATGTTGGAGGGTGCGTGGTGGACAGAGTCCCACCAAGCCATATCTCTGCACCTAACCGATTTCTGCTTCTGTTCCCTGAGTAGGAATGGCTTTTAGTTCTATTGCAGATTTCCTTTTAGTTCTAAATTCTGACCTGGACGTAAAAATGTGGCATAGGCCGTATCCATGCATGGGTAGCCTAAGCAAATGAGCCAAAGATGGATCCTGTTCCCCTGCTTCCTTCCAAAGCAGGGGTTCTTAACCAGGGGTCCACGGACCTCCAGGGGTCCACGGAAAGATTTCAGGGGTCCGTGACCTTGAACTGAAAATTAAAAAAAAAAAAATTATTGTGGAGAAGTGTTGGTGCGGGTGTGATATATTTATTAAATAATGCACAGTATAGTGTGAACTTAGTATGATTTTTATTTTGATGTAACGTGTTCTGAGTCCAGTGGATAACTGCCTGCAAAAAAGGTTGGTAAGGACGGCAGAGATGGTTTTATGATGCTGTGGGAAAACTGGAATTTCTAAATGTTTGCCGGAAATGATCATTTGAGCAGATGTTGAACCGTGTTATCAGGTATTGAAATTAGGGGAGTCAACGGCCATACCCCCTGAACGTGCCTGATCTCGTCTGAAATTACGGGAAAGTTGTAATACGTAATTTTGAATAACCCTAAAATTTAATTTAAAGGTATGCCAATGCTGAGTGTCATAAAACTATCTGCTGCTGCATTCTGAGAAGGGGTCCGTGGTTTTCACCTGACTGGCAAAGGGGTCCATGGAACAAAAAAGGTTAAGAGCCCCTGCCCTAAAGCATCACCCTTACCTTACCAGGGGACACCCCTTCCTTCTAGTCACCCAATCTTCCAGATGCCGGGTCTCCTACTGAAGCTCACCTCCTAGGCTGACCTCTCCCTCCCCATCAGTCTCCACAAAACCTTTATATGATTATCAGCGCTTCTGCCCCCCATCAGACCTTGAAATGTCCAGAATTCTAGTTCCAAATACCATTGTTCCCTTTGGGTTTACACTGGGGAGTCACAGATTACCCCTGCGCCAAAGAGTAAGCAAGCGCGTTAGCCTACCACCATCAATTTCCCCCAAAACTTTTTTACTTTGAACAATTTCAACCTACAGAAAAAAAATTTTAAGAACCATTTGAATGTCACAAAATTCTTAGTATATTATACTAAGTATATTATAAAACAGTGACCTCAATAACATAGGGAAAAAAGTGACTAGCATTTGTTGAGAGTTTAGTAGAGACAACATCCTGCTAACAGCATTGTGCATTATTTGATTTAGTAAAAAATCTGTGTGAAATTGGAACTATCAATAGTTCCATTTTTACAGATGAGGAAACTAGTCTAAAGCGCCCACGATCACAGCTTAGTAAGCCTCTGGACTAATTCCAAAGCCCTGGTCGTAAACAGTCCGTGGTACTCATTAAATGGATGTCTTGACATAACCAAATGCAGTGTGTGGACCCCGACTGGGTCCTGCATTGGGGGAATGAAAACAACAACAAGAAAAAACATTTCAGGGACGATTTGGAAAATTTTGCCATGTTTTGGTTACTAGCAAATATGGAATTACCGTTAATTTCCTTAGGGGCAATAATGATTGTTCATGTAGAAAAATATTCTTATTTTTAGGCAATGCTTGTTGAAGTAACTAAGTATGAAGTTTCATGATGCCCTCAACTTACTTTCAAACGGTTCATTCAGTTAAAAAAGTGTGAGAGCACACAAATACACACACACACAGAGCCTGTTACTAACAGCGTCAGTCAGCGTGACAGGCATATGATGTCACTGCTGGTCTTTCAATATTTCTGTAGTTTGAAATTTTCAAAATAAAATCTTGGTGGGAAATGCACGTCTAGAACAAGCTCTCGAGAAATAATCCATGGAATTTCAGTGTTGTGACACTCTGAAAGCAGGGGTTCTTAACAAGGGGTCCATGAGCATGAACTGAAATTCAAAAACACACATGACTCTTGTGGGGAGGTGCTGGTGCGGGCCTGAGGTGCTTATTAAATAACACAACGCACAGTGTGGACTTAGTAAGGGGTCCGTGGTCTCCACCTGACTGGCAAAGGGTCCATGGAACAAAGAAGGCTAAGAAGCCCGGTTTTAAAGGTTTTGTGGAATCTCTTTCCTTTTGCTGAGAACAGCATAAAAAGGATCACACTATACACAATGTACAAACAGGCGCCAAACAGGATGCAAATACATAGGCCTCAACTGGTGTCAGGGTTTTCTCTGGGGGTGGTCTTAACTGACCATTTTACTTTTCCTATTTGCTTACATTTTTTACAATGATCACATATTATCAGAAAATTCCATTCAAAGTTTTCGTGTCTTCAGCTTATTTAAAAAGAGACAGGGGGAAGCAGATGTGGCTCACTGGTTCAGGGTTTGCTTTCCATGTAGCAGGTCCTGGGTTCAATCCCCGGTACTTCCTAATAAAAATTAAAAAACAAAACAGGGAAGCCGAGGTGGCTCGAGCCGTTGGGCGCCTGCCTACCACACGGGAGGTCCTGGGTCCCACTCCTGGTGCCTCCTAAAGAAGACAAGTAAGACAGTGAGCTTACAACGAGCTGATGAAACGAAGAGCCACAACGATGAAGCACAATGAACAACACAACAAGCAGGGGGACCCGGTGGCTCACGCCATGCGCCTCCCTCCCACATGGGAGATCTGGGGTTGGGTTCCCAGTGCCTCCTAAAAGGCAGACAGGCAGACAACAGACAGACACAGAAAGCAGATAGCCAGTGCAAGGCGGAAGGGTGAGTAAATAAAATTAATCCTTAAAAACCAAACCCCTAGTGCTCGCTTCGGCATTAGCAGGGCCCGTGCGCAAGGATGATTCGCAAATGCGTGAGCGTTCCCTATTTAAACAAACAAACCACCCTCAAAACGACGAACCGCTTCATTTCCCACTGGCGAAATCTGTGCCTGTGTCATGGGAATCGATCCCTTTCTGCCGGCGTCCGGCTGCTGGTGGAGTTTCGGCCCATCAGCGGGCGCCCTGGGAGTCCTCTCCGTGCTCCCTGCGCACGGCGCTGCGCCTCCGCACAGGCACTGGGCAGCGCCCCAACCAGTGACGTTTTACGAACACGGCGGCGAAAACACACTGACGCGCGGCCAGACCTTGGCAAAGGCTGGCCGAGCGCAGGTCCCGGGGCCCCCAGCCCGCAGCCCGCAGCCACCCCGGCGGCCGGCGCACGCTCCTTCCTCGCCGCGGCCAATGGGGAGCGGGCGGCGGGCCGGGCGTACAGTGGGCCGGGCCTGGGGCGGGGACGGGCCCGCGAGCCGCGTCCCGGGGCGCAGGTAGAAAGGCCGCGCCGGCCGGGGCCTCGGCCTCGGGCGGCGGGACATGGCGGCGGGGGCCCGGCTGGAGGACGTGAGTGCGCGGAAGTGGCGGGCGGCGGGCCCCGGGCCTCCCCTTCCTGTGCCGGGCGCGCGGGGCGGGACCCGGGGGAGCTCACCAGGCGGTGCCCACGGCCGCAGGGGGCGCGGAGCGGGACCCGGGGAAGGTGCCCACGGCCGCAAGGGGCGCGGGGCGCGCAGGGCAGCGCCGGCCGGCGTGGGGGTGGGAGCCTCCCGGGCCGCGGGGTCTGCGCGCCGCCTGCGCGGGCTGCGGCCTTAGCTCCCTGGGCGGAGGCCGGGGTGGGCTCCGAGGTCCCGGCGGGTGCGCAGCCCACGCGCCGCTTCAGCCCCGGAACCGGGCGCCTCACGTGACGCGTGGGGCCCGGCAGGCGTCCTCCCCGCGCTGCCCTGGGCGCCAGACCGCGGGCCCCGCTCATCCGCTCCCGCTCATCCGCCCCCGCGGGCGCTGGGGGCGCCACCCCCTCCCCCGGCGGGTCCCTAGTGCTCCAGGCGACCCCGAGCGGCTGCGACGCGCGCCCGACGCCAGCGCCCCGCGGGCGGGCCTCTCGCTGTCATGGACTGGAAACCCGCATTGAAGTAAACAATGTCATGTGCGGTAGGAGAGAAAAGATGAAAAAGATCTTTCTTAGAAGGATCCAAACCAGGTTACCAAAAACACCCAGTGGCCCAGGTTACAGTACAGGGAGGTAGCGTTACTGCAAAACTATTTCATTGCGTAAGTCCATATTAGGACATTTTCAGGGGGAACCATGTTTCTGGGCCCAGAATTACCTGGGTTGCCCCATTGGCACGAAATAAAATTCTTTGCTCCTGAAAAAGCTGACAGTTACATTGAAACACTAACATGAATAAATAAATTGTTAGGCATAATGTTGTGATTCCATGACTTGAATGAAGTGCTTCAGGAAAAACAAGACACGCAAACTCGGTTCCAGCCTCTAAGAGCTTAGATGCGTGTGCAAATGCTGACCACATACAATCTTCAGTAAATAAAGACTAAATGATTTCTAATGAAACTAAAAAGTTCAATTTTTTTCAGTTGAGAAAATGGAAAGCTATAAAATCTGGAAGTAGACTTAAGACATATTTAAAGAAAATTCATTTTTTCTGAATGTTTAATGTTGAGATTTAAGAGCTGACAGTTTATGGAGAAAACGAATATCTGAGTGGAAAGTGAGAGACTCTGGAAGACACGGCCAGTAAGTGGTCCTCGGCTGGTGCCAAGCCGTCTAGGGCCCTTAGATCTGTGACTCTGAGCCTGAAGGCGAGCATAATCCTAGAAGTCTTTCTCTGAGAAGTATGTAGCCAAATCGCTTGACGTCTAAGTTGGTTGCTTCTGGTGTTTTTGTAGATGTGGTTTCTAGCATTTAGTAAAAAACTAAAACTTTGGGTCACTTGGAGATGGTGAGGTCTGGGGAGTGGGTGCTGCTGACGTCTGTACTATCTATTTCCTATAGGATGCACCTGTCAGTATTTGATACCGCAGCAAATACATTTTATTTACTCAGTGACTTAGGGAAGAAGCCACATTATAGTGCCCAATCCCTTCATTGTATTAATTAGGAAAAGCAAAAGATACACCTAAAGAAGAAGATAATATAAGGCAGTACATGAAATATTCCAAATGAATATTATGGGTAGTATGCGTTATATGAATTTTAAAGTAGGAAGAAAGCACTTGCCTGCACTAGGCAAGGAAAGTTCTGTAAAGAACATAAATTTTGGGTGGGACTTTGAAAGATGCATTTGAATTCCGAAAAAAATTTTTGAGAGAGGCTATTTGTGGGGCCCTCTAGAAAGCTCATTTAGCTCGAGGATAAGGTGCGTGAAAGGGAGGTGGTGGCAGATGGAGAAAGCCTACTGCTGCCTTACGGTTAAGATTCCAGGGCTTGCCTTGTTCATGCGGCTGGCGCCTGCCCTGCACCAGGTGCGAGGGGTCCCTGCCCTTGTGAGCATGGCTTTCCGCGTGTGTAGGAGTGTGTTATTACTCGTACCATGTGCTCCTCAGAGTTATGTTAAGATCGAGGTGCACGGGGAGGCGCCAGGGACTTCCATTCCCACCCAGACGGAGTAACCAGGGCTGGATTTACCTTTCTGCCTGAATCCAAAAAACCAGATACAATATATGATAGAACAGCTTTCTCCAGATCTGGATCGTCAGGCAAGGAAGGTAGTGCTCTCTGCGAGACGGGAAGCAAGGTGAGCCCTGTGGCTGCCCCGGCCCACTGCCCTGAGTTTGCAGCTGCATGGGAGGGCGAGGAACCCTGGCCGAGCTGAGGGTCTGCGGAGACCCAGGGAGCTCGAGGTCACAGGACAGAGAAGAGACTGGTGAGGAAGGAGCGAGCACCGAGGGTCTGCAGGCCCCCTGAGCCGGGCAGCAGAGCACTCCTCAGCAGATGCCCAAGCCTGGGGGCACAACCACCCGGAAGGATTCAGGGGGCACCAGCCTCACAGGAAACTGTGTCATTCGCAGGGCGCTGGGCAGGGCGCTCACAGGGCCTCGCCTCAATAGTGGGTTACAGTTAGCCCTAAACTGAACACCTTTCTCGTCCCGTCTGGTAAGTCTCAAAAGCAAGAGCAAAGGGGTTAGACTGTTTCCAAGTAACTTTACTGCATCCTGGAACAAAATTCAAGATTTATTGGAATATGGAAATGGGTGAGTAACCAAAGAGTAGATTTTTTTCATATCCAGCATTCAGTCATAATTCCTAGGCATGCGAAGAGGCAGGAAAATAGTGTTTGCGTTAGCAGAGGTAATGAATTCTGTGTAGGAGTAAGAGAAAGCAGGAGTCGAAACCAGAGAAAGCCCCTGTTCTAAATGCTCTCGCATGGATGAACTCCTTCAGTCCTCCCAGCAAAGCTGGAAGCAGTGCTGTTATACCCCCTTTCGGGTGGGGAAGCTCAGGCGCTGGACGTGAGGTGAGGCCACAGCTGGGAAGCGGGAGCACTTGTGCTTGAGCCCGTGCTCCGCCTTTGGAGTCAGCCCCCAACTGCAGCGCTTCTGCCCGTGGTCAGGGTGGATCCCAGGTTTCGGCCCAGGCCTTTGGCGATGCCCATGCCTGGGTTGGGGAACAGCCGCAGGGCAGGCTTGGGATGCTCGTTCTTGTAGCAGATGTTCATGAGGCTCACTGGGGTCACAGACACTAAGGCAGGGGGGCGCTGGTGGGTCTGATGGAGTCCGGCGGGGAAGACGGGCAGGGAAACCGCTGCAGGGCAGGATGATGTGGGGGCTGGCAGTGGGGCACGCTGAGGGGCACGGCGGGCGGGCATGGCGCAGATCCGCCTGTCCGGGAAGGCTCCTGGGAATGACCCTGCGTGGGCTGAGGGGAGAGCTGTGGAGGCTGGGACACCTGTGAGGAGAAGGAGCTGGAGCAGAGGGTGCCAGACAGCAGCAAGCATCAGAATCGGGCCGCGAGTTTGGGAAGGCCTGGGAAGCTGTCTGGGCATTGAACTGAGAAAGAGTTGCGGCAAAGGGCATGAACCTGTGAGCCAGCGCCTGGTTGGCAGCAGGGCTGCAGCATGCGCTCATCAGCTGTGCCACACGTGCCACCCTGAAACGGGGTGTTGATGGGGAAAGTGGGGGGCGGGGGCCTGTGTGGGAATCCCCTATGTTTTTTAGAGTTGCAGAGCAGCGCTGAGTGCCTGAGATGGAAACCGAGGCGCCTGCCCCAGGTGCAGAGCACGCCGCACACTGTGTGTCTCTCTTTGCGGGCCTAGCGCCCCGCAGCCCTCCACCATCCTGCTCACTCTACGCCCTGTCCCTTCCAGAGAAAAGACCCCTTATCCTTGTATCCCAAGCCTGTTCTTAGAGTTCCCCTCCCACCGAGCCTTCATGTCCGTTTTCAGTGCAGTCAGCCAAGCCAGCCCTAAACCAGACGCCTCTGCCAGCTCAGCAGATGCCTCCCTGAGTGTGCCCTGCGTTAGATTCTCTGTCTTACCCCTAACCTCCCCGGATGGAGATGATCTCTTTTTGGGCAGAGCCTGAGTCTTCTACTCCTTTGTCTTGGGCATGGCGCCTTGCACCCAGTAGAACTCTTTAAGGGTAAAGGATGGAGAGTGTTTTGTGGGTCTTTTGAAAGTGGCAACGACTTGAAGCTCTGCTGCTCCTGCCAGGACAGCTCGAGCCCACGTGCCCTCGACCTTCATGGGCTTCTTCAGTGACGCTACAACTAGTGGTTTCCATGACGATCCGGGATCCACAAACCCGTGTCTCCTCCAGCATCCATCAGGGCGATCTGTTTCTGTAGTGCTCTGGGGTATTTCTGCCATAACTGTGTTTTAAGTCCTCTTAAAAACTCGGTGACACTTCAGAATTCTGTGGAGCACCTGAGACATAGGTTAAGCCCTGAAGCCGTGTGTAATTATTTCATCAATAATACACCTTAAAAAAATCAACAACTAAGTTCTGAGGGTTTGAAGAAAAGGACTTGCTCCGACTCACTGATGTACCTTGTTCGTGAGGTGCAGAAGATAACTCAATTAAGATTTCTTCCATCTGTTTTAATACTTGTTTTCACCAAGGTGTGTACAGTAGAGCTACCTAGCGGTTTGGGGGACGCTTCTCCCCCGTTGCTGCTGGGTGGGGCAGTGCCCTCCTGCCTGAATCGTCTAATGGGTCTTAAAGCTCTGTGGCCTGCTGGGTTTCCTGAGGTTGGTGGTCACAGCTTCTGTTTCCTGCACCCCAGGGTTCCTTGGATCTCACCCAGAGTGTCGAGGATGACCCCCTGCTGGACGCGCAGCCTCTGCCCCCCCACGCTCTGCACGCCCACTTCAGACCCAGGTTCCACCCTCTGCCCACAGGCCTCACAGCGGGCCTCCTCATGGCCGTGCACGTAAGTAGGTCAGCTGGGAGAGAGCGATCCGTCCAGGGCGGTGCTCCTGGAGAGGGCGGTGCTCCTCGGGCATGCGGCGGTCTCTGCCAGCACTAAAATGTACTGGCTTTTCACTGGTGTCTCTTCCTCAACTGTCCTAGGCATGTCTGTACACACGTAGGGCTGTTGTTGATGGTGGCAGGCTTGTCTCTAACACCGAGAGACGGCAACTGCCCGCCGCCGGTGCGCTCTGTCTCGTGCATGTGGAGGAACGCCACGCGGCTGTTAGAGGAAGTGGGGTGTGACACTACAGACAATAAAAATCTAGAAAAGGAAAAAGTAACTTTATGAAAAAGAAGTGGGGTAGACGTGTATACAGCAACAACAGAACGGCCTTGTGACGACGCTTTCACGTGGAAAACCAGGTGTGCGGTGGCATGTACAGGATGCCCGTGCGCAGGCCAGAAGGGGCCGTGGGCCG
Organism: Tolypeutes matacus; assembly: GCA_026826555.1. Lineage (NCBI taxonomy): Eukaryota > Metazoa > Chordata > Mammalia > Cingulata > Chlamyphoridae > Tolypeutes > Tolypeutes matacus. Next base: position 528,877 of record JAKSZT010054342.1, on the reverse strand, counting down.
ATTCCTACGTGGAGTCTGTATTCAGTGGAGCGTTCCCAGGGCCTTCGTGAGCCTTGGTAGCACTTGCTGCTGCTGAGCTAGAGGACTAGGGGCTCAGTGAAAGTGACACTTGATATATTCCACTGTTTGCTTTTTGTACCTTTTGAATTTTGTCACCATATATGTCTATTACTTTACCAAAGTCTGTCCGCACCCGGGAAATAGTGTTAAGTAGAGAAAGCGGGTTGCATCAGCAGAGTACGAACGCACTGCCTGTGTGTGCGTGACAAGGTCTGGGGGCTTTTAGACGCTTGTGCGAGGGTCTTGTGGGCTCCCCAGGGCGCCGTATTCTTCATGCATGTGCGGCATGCCCCCTGCCCCCCACCACTTTTTAAAACGTTTCTATACATTGAATTGCATGCCTTTGATACCGGAGGAGTGACTTCCCGAATTTTAGGACTAAGGAGTCTTAAGCATTAAAGAACAAGGAAAGCTAACGTCTTTCTGTGCTGCTTGTATAGAATGGGTCGCTTGGGTTAAATGTGTGCAGTGTCACAGTGTACGGAGTATGCTGACTTCTCAGCCTTGTCCTTGTGGTGATGCACATCTTGAGTTGCCATGGCAAATATCACCACACTTCACAAATCACTTTTATGTTTAATAGATTCTTTTTATGCTAATATTGCTTGCTATTCAATGCTTGGCAATTGATGCTAATCATAGCTTTTTAAACTTTCTTTTTTTTTTTTTTTGATTTTTAAAAAAATAGGGAGTGCTATTTCCCTATTGTAACAAGTAAACATTATGGACATGTACAAAGATAAGAGGATGATCTTCCCTTTTCTCTACTTCAGCCCTTCCCCCTGAGTTAGTAAATGGGGTTAGCTTGTTCACTGCTTTTCAGTAAGTTTGTATGAATATATACAAAGAGGTTAGCACAGATAAAGAGATTTCCCCCATATCTCCCTACCACCCCTTCCCCAAATTGGGTGATGCCGTGTTACTCTACACTTGTGTTTCTAAGTGTTTCAGAGATGAAATCTGTTCCTCATATTTCGGCATGCACCAGACTCACCTGCAAGGCGGGTTAAGATGCAGATTGCTGGGCCTACCCCAGGAGATATTTGGATTCAGCAGGTCTGGGATGGAGCTGAGAATCTGCATTTCTAGGAAGTTCCCAGGCGATACTGTGCTGCCGGTGTGGACACCACACTTGGAGAACTACTTGTCTACAGCTTATTTCTTTTAATCTTAGTATATCGCAGACATCCACCCAGACTAATGGAGATTTAATTCATTCTTTTTATAGCTGCATAAGAGTCTATAATATGGGCTGGGTGTGTGATGATTCTTTCAAGCATTGCACAGCGGATGGACACACATCCTTGGACAGCTGGCAGTGTTTTGCAAGTGTAAAAAGTCCGTGCTTGGCACAGAATTTGTTCGCTGTGATGGAAAAGTTTTGGTAATGGGTGATGGCGGTAGCGCAGTGCTGCCAGTGTAATCAGCGCCGCTGAGTGATATGTTTGAATGTGGTTAAGGGGGGACATTTTAAGTTGTTGATGTGTTACTAGAATAAGAAAATTTCAAGCCATAGGACTGTGTAACACAAGCAGTGAACCCTAATGTAAACCGGGGACTATGGTTAATAGTGTAATTGTAATAAGTGTTTCATAATTGTGACAAGTACCACACTAATTCAAAATGTTAATAATTGGGAAGACTGTGTGTGAGGTGGAGTATAGGGGAACTCTGTATTTTCTGCATGATTTTTCTGTAAACCTACAACTTCCCTAATAAAAAAATTTTTTTTTTTTTACTGCTGTGGTAAGTATTTGTATCCATTTATCATAGGTAATGTGCTTTTACTTGTGAGGCATAGAGGCCTTATAAAGTAGGATTTTTGGGTTAAAATATTTTTTTAAATATTTTAAAATTATTCCCCAAAACCAGTTCCAATTTCAGTCAGCAATATGGAAGAATGTCTTTTTGCCCACATTCTGACCTGTCTTTTTACATTTTTGTCAATCTGGATAGTTTTTCTTGTTCTCTTAAAACTGAAATTAGAGATAAACTTTTGGAAACATGATTTTTGTTAGTCACTCTTTTTGATAAAAGAAAGGTGGGCAGGAAACTACATTTTAGTATTAAATAGTCATCTCTGTTATATGGGATTTGAAGTGATTTTTATTTTCTTATTTGATTTTGTCTGTTTTCCAAATTTTCTGCAAAATTTTATAATCTAAGAAAAGTTCATAAAAATGATGGAAAAATCCATGTTTCTAAACTTATTTATAAAAATGAGAGAGAAAGTCATAGGTCTAAGAGTATGTGCTGGGATGTTGACAATTCTTTCCTAATTACCGATTTTGAATATTAATCCTTCTGCTTTCCTTTCCTACCAGGTTGTGTTTGTTATTTTAGCATTTTTAACAGGTGTGCTTTGTTCTTACCCTAATCCAAATGAGGACAAGTGTCCAGGAAACTACACCCACCCACTGAAGGCTCAGACAGTCATCGTCCTTGGGAAAGTCACCTTGTGGATCCTGCACTTCCTTCTTGAGCAGTACATCCAATACCACCACAGCAAAGCAAGAAGTCGAGGCTACGACTCCATCTGCCGCTCCACGAGGCGTCTGAAAAGACTTGCACTCATGGCACACTCTGCTGGTAAGCCCAGTTGTCTCTCGGCTTTTCTGCGGCTTGCTTGAGTGCTGAGAATGACCGCAGGAAAAGAGTGTGAAGTTTGGTATTATAATCAGATGCATTCTCTCATTTTTGTGAAAGCAGTGTGTGTTGTGGTCACTAAGAATTGGATTACATTTGTGTCTTGAAGTTTATCTTATAATATCTACAGTCTTAACTTTTCGTCTGAAATCTGGGAATTCCTGTGTTTCTCTGTGAAAAGTAGAATTTCCCCCACTTGTGATGCCAATAGGTTTATTCCTCTCAAGGAGAGACATACATGCTGTTGCTCTTTGATAGCTCTGGAGGTAAGAACAGGGATTTTTTTTTTTTTTTTTTTTAATGGAAATCAGTGGTTTTCTTGCAGCAGGGGATCATGATGGAAAATTTGGTGGAAAGTTTCTCTGCAGGGTAAAGGAAAAAGAAGGAGTGTTCTGTACATTATCCAAAGTAGACAACTTGCAAAATATACAGGTCCTAATTTACGAAGGCAAGATCAGAAGGTCCAGACAAGACTTAGAATGCATGGATAATTTTCATTATTGTTGCTTTATTGTTTCTTTATTATTGCTTTTCTTTTCTGTTGCAGACATTATACTTTGAAGGCTTAATGGAATTAAATTGAAACTCTTTAGGTATTTTGACTTAGTGTCAAGGCTTTTACCTTTTTAAAAGATTCTCGTGTTCAATTTTGGCCCAGAATAAATCTTTACAACTTTTAAATACAGATTAGATATAATATTTTCTCCAGAAAAGCTGAGCAGCAGCTCTGTGGACTAAGGTTTCCATTTTCCTTCTGTTCTGTGAAATGCGTTTCCTTAAAGGGCAGGCCTCACGTCCGCCCACTCAGTGAGGCCCTCCGTGGCGGCCCTTGAGCCCTGCTGGAGCAGAGAGAGAAGCAGGGCCCCCGCCTTACAGGGCTGGGTGGTCTTGACTGTCTTGAGGGGCGACCAGTTACTGCTCCCACCTGTCTGAGGAGGCGCCTGCCTTAAGCCTGGACGCTGATGCGTGGCGCTTGCTTCTGGCCAGATGATGTCACATTAACCCTCCCCCCCAAATAAAAGGAGAAGCCTGCTTTTACCTACTGCAAAAACACATGTGCTCTGTGACCAAAAGCACGTTCCATTTCTCGAGTGGCGTTCTGGGAAAACATGAGGCCCACGAACAGCTTGTCTGGTCCTTACCTACCAACTTCAGATTCTCGCTGATGTGAGGCCCTCAGTCGGATGCGGCATCTGGACCCTAGTTTAATTACAAGTGGCACCCTGTTAGGTTGCTCCTGTAAGGACCCCGGAAGTCTAAAGAGTCGGGGCAGGTGTTTAACTTGTTTCTATTTTCTTTGGGTACTTTTTTCTGATGTATTTGAAGAATAAGGTAAATATATGGGGATATGGCACTTCCGCTCATCAGAAGACTGTATTAGCCATTCCTCATTCTCTTCATCACGTAATAATACTGCAGGTATTAACTTTGTCCTCATGCTTTTCATTATTCTATAAAGGAGAAAAAATTATTTTTTAAAAATTATTTGTGTCTGTGCTGAGACGAGAGGGCTTTGCTTTCTTCCCAAGTGTGTGAAAAATATTTACCCATAAATCTATTCTCGATCCTTAGATCCAAATATATTTGAACTCTTCCACATACCATTACTGCACGAATTCCTGGCCCTGCACTGAAAAGCAGCCGTTTCCTCTGTCACATGGCCCTGACAGTGGCACTCCCCTGGGGAAGGACCTGGGGCCCAGAGCTTGCTCAGGTGCGGGTTGGGGAGGGACCCGGGGCCCAGAGCATGCTCAGGTGCGGGTTGGGGAGGGACCCGGGGCCCAGAGCATGCTCAGGTGCGGGTTGGGGAGGGGTCTAGAAGGCAGATTCTGAAAGGGACACTTACAGAGTCCAGGACCCTTGTCGTCCGTGTCCCCCACACCCTTAGCCCGGGGGGGGGGTCCTCATGAAGCCTGTGCCCGGCGCCCTTGGTGCGGTGAGGCGGAGGCTCTGGGTCGCACCAGGGCGCGTGGAAGGGGGCTGCTGGGAGGGGCATCGTGCGGCATGTGCCTGGACTGCGGCCGGGCTCACACAGCCGTGTGTGACTGTCCCACGAGGAAGCCGGTGCTCCCTGACGGCCTGCTCCTAGTTCATTGCCTCTGGCAGGAGCCGTACCCGATGGGTGCCCCCCAGTTCACGGAGGAGGAGTCGGGCTCTGGGGGAGCTGATGGCTGAGCGCAAGGAGGTGGTGGAGCTGCGCTGGCGCCCAGGCCACCCACGCTTCCACTCCTGGTCACTGCGTCACCGCCTCTGCCCACAGGAGTGGCTCTTCCAAGCAGTATTATTATTATTTTATTATTCTTACCATCATGCAAGAAAGGATTGATTTGGGGAAATTGACTTCTCTCCCAAGTACTTTTAATGAATAGTAAATATCCCATTAACTCGTAGAATCTTTTTTAAACGGCAAATGGAATAATAAAACAAAAAAGGCATTTAGGCTCAGGTCTGTGGTTACAGACGCACTGTAGGGACAGACACTGTAGGAAAAGGCCCCCTGCTGTTGCCGTGTGGGAAGTGCGGACTGAACCCGGCGGGGGAGCGCGGGCTGGACGCGTGAGGCCCCACTGCCGCATGTCCCTGGACCGCCCGCCACCCCCTGGGGACCTTAGAGGCTCGCCAGACGCGGTCTCTCGGCAGTGGCTTTGCCTCATTGGCTGTCTCTAAAGGCAGAGCTGTCTTAGTCCCGGAGCTGAGTGATGAAGAAGCTGCCTCTGCAAACGTGCACCTGTGCGTGCTGGGGACGGCCAGAGCTCGCCAGGGCCTGGCTGGGGCAGCGCCGCTCCTGCTAGATCCCCTGATGGTGGGTTGCTGGCTACAGTCACTCCTATTGCACCAAGAAACAGGAGTCAGAGCAGCATTCTCTTCCGTGATGAGCCTCAGACAGGTGTGCTGAATAAGGTTTAGGGTACTCAGCATGCGAGGCTCTAGGCATCACCTCGGCCCCTAAAGTTCTCTTTGACTTTCTTCAGAATGAAAGAGCAAACTGAGGTTAGAATTACCTGCTGAGCGTGCCGACGGGGGCACGGCTGGCTTCCAGCGAGTGCTCCAGGCCAGGCACATCCTAGCAGGTTTTATCTATCAGTTGACTTAATCCTCGCCACAGCTGGGTGAGGAAGGTGCTCTTCTTACCCCCATTTTGCAGATGAAGAAGTCGGGGTGCAGAGATGCGTCGTGGACTTTGACCCCGCGGCCTGCAGGCCGCGGCACCCACAGCCACTGCAGATCCGCCGTTGACACGCTGTGAGCAGTGGGGCGCTGGCAGCCTGAAGCCTGGCGTAGATAAGGCTTCCAAAAGTGCAGCATTTTACAATGCACAGGGACCGAAAGGAGTGTGGACAGCCCTCCTCAGTTCTTAGGAGAGTCTAGATTCTTACATGTCTGTATCACGGGCACCACTTTTTCTTACATGTGGCCTTTTTGATTTGTTTCCTCGGAAGTCTAGCAGGTTCCGGGGTTCCTTCCTGGGTTTTTCTCCCTGGCATGCACAGGTGGACTTGTATGCCCGCCTGCCCTGGGGGCCGGCGCCACGCTCTGGCTCACGCCATGTTTGCTCTCCTTGCAGGCAACACAGCCCTCCTCCTCGCGCTGTGCGTGCAGCATTCCTTCCCTGAGCCCGGGAGACTGTACCTCGACTTCATTCTGGCCATCCTCGCCTTGGAGCTGATCTGTTCCCTGACGTGTCTGCTCATTTACACAGGTGAGGATTACAGCTACACTGTTTCTTCTCTTTTTCTTTTTTTTTTTTTTGAGGTACTGGAGCCAGGGATTGAACCCAGGACCTCGTATGTGGGAAGCCGGCGCTCAAACACTGAGCCGTATTGGCTCTCCTGAGCTGTTTTTTTTCATTTGTTTGCTTGTTTTTTTTTGTTTCGTTTTGTTTTTAGGTGGCACCAGAGACGAAGTGGGGTGGGAGGCAGGCGCTCAACCATGGAGCCATATTGGCTCTCCTGAGTTGTTTTTTTTTTTTTTTTTTTTTTTTTTCATTTGTTTACTTGTTGTTTTTTTGGTTTTGTTTTGTTTTTAGGAGGCACCAGAGATGAACTGGGGTGGGAGGCAGGCACTTAGCCGCTCGAGCCACATCCACTCCCAACAGCTAGACAGGTCTAAAGACTTTTGCTTGTTTCCTCCCACTTGAAGCATCACCCATGATCCTTGTAGCTGAGAACCTGTTTAGCACCTGGATCTCTCTGTACCAAACCATTTCAAACCAACAGAAAGATACACATATCAAAATATGCAATCAACAAATTTTTATCAGCTTAAGTGAAGGCCTTTTCATGAAAACAGGAGAACAAATCCTTTTGTTTCCCCCAAAGGCTGCTCAAGTAAAAGTCTGTCATTTAAAATAAAGAATTAAAAAAAAAAACAAAATTAAGTACATAAGTAAGTAAATAAATAAACCATGCAAACCTGAGCTTAGTCCAGCTGTGGTTAAATCATTTAGCAACTGCTTCTTCCTAAGTGTAGGGCAGTCTGAAGGTTGGTTTCTCTGTCTTTCTCTCTCCCTGTCTCTCAAAACCCTGAGTGGTAAATCAAGCTTCAGCTGTGTTAACGTGAAAAATAGTATGGAAGGAGACTTTAACAGGAAAAAATTCAAACCCTAGAGAAATACAGATTTCGTTCTTGCTGCAAGATTAACTTGCAGTGAAGTCTGCCCGTAGGAGCAGGTGAACTGACGGTTGTTCTGTAACAGTGAAATGCCTCCTAGAGCCAGACGGCCATGGTGACAGGCAGCATTTCTCTGGTTATCGAGGAAGAAGTCACGTGGGTCTTACCTTGTGTCATTCTACTGACTTTCTGCATCTCCTTGAGGCTAAGAGAAGGGCATTTAGAATATAAATTATATGGGAAGCAGATGTGGCTCAATCGATAGGGCTCCTGTTTACCATATGGGAGGTCCCAGGAATCGAACCTGGTGAAGGCAGGCTGGCTGGCGCGGCAGTGAGCTGACGCAGCAGGACGATCCAACAAAGGGAGACAAGCAGACACAGAAAAACACACAGCAAATGGACACAGCGAGCACAAGCAGCAAGGGGGCATAAATAAATAAATAAATTAAATATTAAGGAAAAAAAGAATATAAATTATGTAAAAGATTATAATTAAGCCTAATTTTTTTAAAGTGCATATCATCCAATTAACTTTATAGAAAAGCATGAGACTTTAAAGATTGAATTTTCAATTTATAGGAAACTGTAATACTTCGATAAAGTGATCCATGTGTCAGAAATAAACATTTGAATTACCCTGTTTGATCAACATCAGTACCATTCTGTGATGTGTTGTGAATGGGGTTATAGTTTAGATTTGAGCATAGAATTCATTTAGTATGTTACTTTATAGTGCTCTACAACTTTTATTTACTGTGAGGGATGTGAGCCTTCATTAAAGTATCATGTAGATACTTTAGAAAAAGTAGTTTCTGTAATACCTATGCAATCTCTATGATATAGAAGGAGATGACAACTATATTCCAAAGAGTACGTGAATATTACATAAATAAGGAGAAATTAATATAGTTAAAATGTAATCCAAGATTTATTTCTCTAGGACAGGGATTTGTAACAAGGGGCCAATGAGCTTGAACTGAAATTCAAAAAAACGTGATTCTTGTGGGAACATGTTGGTGCAGGTGTGATGTATTTATTAAATAATACACAGTACAGTGTGGACTTAGTAAAGGGTCCGTGGTTTTCACCTGCCTGGCAAAGGGGTCCATGGAACAAAAAAGGTTAAAAACCCCTGCTCTAGGATTTACTCTACTATTTTTAAAGGATTTGCCATAGCATTTAAAAGTAAATAAGATGGGTACCTGTTAAAAACACAAAGACAAAAGCCAGAGACCACTTAACAGGATGCAGGAGGAGCAGATAATCCAAGAGTCCTGAGAAGAACTAATTTTTGAAGTTGGTGAGCATAAATGTCTTAGTTACATGACACCTAAAACTTAAACAAGAAGACTTTTCCTGTAGCATATGGCATTTATATTAGTCCCTTAGTTTCCTAAATTAAAAAGAATTGTTTTACTCTATAGTCAGAGTCAAAGGCTTAGAAGCATATTTCGTCTTTATTAACATCACTTTTTATATGTTTTATTTGAATACAGTGCACCATTTAAAAAATGCTCTTTTTAAATCTCATATTGGTATGCTCCCTACTTTAAGGAAACCTGGTAATCGGTCACCCAGACTTGCAGAATAAATAGATGATTTATATAGGAAAGGTTTACAATTATAATTTTTATAAATTTACTTAGTGCAGGGTTTCTGCAAATACTGAATTACTTTAGAAATCCTTTTCCTCCACATCCTCAGTAACACGCTTACTTTTAAAATGATAGTGTCTTTAAATGTACTATAGGTTCTGACAGGAGAGTATTTAGGGAGTAGTTTCTGGGAACAAATGTTGCTTTGTTCAGTGTGTCACAGAAAATTTAAGGTTAGTTTTCTTGGTTTTCTTTACTAAAATACTTTAAAAGATAGTTTTGGTAACGTTTATAGTAGCTCTTAGGACATGATTCTTTGGTACAGTAATTCTAAGCTAAAGTTGACTGATGTATTTCCATTGTTAGTTAATCTGTAGAGCTATTAATATAGACTCTGCTCCTTGAGCATTAATTTGCCTCTGTGCCTATAGAGGGGAAAAGTAGGAAAATAAAATTTAAAGCAGCTCTGTGGTTTTAAATTTGATTAGTTCTCCATTCATTTAAAAATAAGTAAACAAATCATTAAAAAATAAGCACATTTGCTTATTGAAACAAATGCTGCCCAGTTACCAGCCTTCCAGCAGCCAGCTCAGCTTCCCTGAAGTTGTAGGAGCTTCAGCACAGAATGAAAGAGAATGTAAACAGCAGACAAGCCCTTCTGTCTTTTAGTATTTTACTGCTTGAGTATGCATGCTTTCCCTGCTTACGATGGAGAGAACAAGTGGAAGATCCTGGCTCCTTGTCGTGTGCATTGGGTTCTTACCTTACCTGTGATCTGAAAAATGCTGAATGCATCCACCTGAATCTATTTTAAACACGCAGCGATGAGTCTGAAAGATGTTTCTGTGTTGTCAGACTATGGGCACGTCTTTTATTTCTGCCTCCTAAACTTTACGTTAATGTCAAATAACTGTCATCACCTGTTCCCCAGCCCAAGAATCTTCTGTCTAAGAGAGGAGTATGTTGTTTCTTAATTTATTTAGGAATTATGTGGACGACACCGTTCACCGAGAAAACTGTGAACATAAACCACGTGCGTCAGATTTACTGGCAGTCCTCATGCAACGTTGGTTCCCGGCCCTCATCCTGCTTGATTTCTCGGCACGGTTGGCACAGTGGATCACTGCCTGCTTCCCGAAGCATGTTCTCGCTTGCCTAGGGGCGCTCTGCTTCCTGGTTTCCCTCCCACTTTCCTACTCCCCGTCTTATTCTTTGCTGAGCGTTCTCCCTGGGCCTTTAGAGGGGTCCCCAGGCTCAGGTCTCGGATGTCTTTTCCGGCACCTCAAGTTTTACGCCCGTGCTCCGCTGGAAACCTTGCGATGCTTCTTGTTTCTGACCTTCATGACCCCCACCTAACAGTCAAGGGCTTCTGGCCATGCTTCCTCATGTTGTTCTTTTGTCCCCTTACTGCCGGCCTCCTCCCTGGGTCTTTCCAGTAAGTCTTCTGCAGGTCGTCTGTCCTGCTCACTGTCCCACTCTCACCTCTTTGCTTCAGCTTCTTCCGCCTCCTTGCCGTGACTTACCAGGTCTCAGCTGAGCCTGCACGTCAGAATAGTGTGTGGAGCTTTTTAAAACCTCGGGGGCACGTCCTAGCTTCTGTTCTGATGCTCTCCCCGCCGCTTTGGCATGGAGGGCTATTATCTGGGCTTTTCTCCTGAACCAGCAGCTCTTGTGTGGAATGGTGCTAGCAGTGCAGGCTTTGAAGTCGCGCGGCCCGAGGTCTCGGCCGGTTGCCTGACTTTCCTGGGCTCCTTTGCATAAAATGGGAATAAAAAGGAACGCCCACCTTGTGGGATGGTTTTGAGAGCTGAATGAGGTAATCCACGTCACACATGTATGAACTGTGCCTCGCGTGTTGTCAGTGCACAGTAAATGTTAGGTGTAATTATCAGTGATGATGATCGTGTCCTCATGGCTCAGCACGCACTTGGAACATAGTAGGCTTTCATATGTTTGACTACCTTAGTAAATTAACCTGTTTATTGACTTTATGAAGCAAATTTATGCATTTTAACTTATTGAGAAGAATAGCCGATTCATGTAATTTGAATAAAAACAGAACATTTTTCATAATTAGATAATCTGATTAATAATGACTTTATTATTTTAGTGAAAATTTGGAAATTTAATAAAGCCAAACCACGGCCTGATATACTTGAGGAAGAAAAAATCTATGCTTACCCCAGCAATATTAACTCCGAGACTGGATTCAGGTAAGGTTTGGGATGGGGGGAAAATAAGACTAGAGAAAGAGAATTAAAAGTTGTTTTTTTCCCCCTAGAAATCTAGAAACCATTCTAATGCTTAGAGTTTATGACTATGCATATATGCACTTTATAATTGTGTTTGATTTGTTAACTTCCTTTTAGCTGTGGTGAAGCTAAGCCTAAATCACTGTGCATTAACCTCTTACTCAACCTCTTACTCAGTTTCTTCCTCAGCCTCTCAGGAACTTGTGACACTGTAGATGATTTCTTCCTTTTCTCTTTTTGGGGGGTGGGAAGGGGTAGGCTTCTGTAACACTGCACCCTCCTGCTGCTTCTCTGTCGATGACCCTTTCTTTCCTGACTGAACTTCCAAATGTCAGAGTGCCAAAGGGCTGCCCTCTTTTTCCCTCTGCTTGTTTTCTGTCCATCATTTCTCCCTAGGCAGCTCCACAAATTTAAATGCCATCCATATCTGTTGGAGAACTTGGGGATAAGATGGCCATAAAAAGCAATGTAAACAAAAAGTGAGGCAGTTAGTAACCCCGGGGAAAAGAAAAAGTTGCGCATGAAAGGAAGTGGGGAGTAGAAAGAAGTAGCCCAGGGGATTGCTCCTTTCCCGTTGTGAACCTTGTAGTGCTAGTTGACTTTTTTTTTTTTTAAACTTTGTATGAGAATTAAAAATAAATAAATAGATCCCATTGGCATATGCTAATGACTCCCAAATCCATATCTCCAGCTCTGACTTCTGTAGGGTCCAGACTTCTATATCTGATTGTTTCATTAATTATCAGCATCCCCACTTGGATGTCTAAAGCAGGCATCTCCAGCTGACACGTCTAAAACAGAGCCCCTCATCCCTCCCAGCCTGCCCCTCACCCCGTCTTTGGAAGTGGCACCACCGGGCAATGTTTAGTCAGGCCAGAGAGCTGGCATTACCCTTGGCTCCTGCTTGCCTCACCCTACCCCCACCACACCCCAGATAAGCCATCAGCAGGTTCTGTCTCCAAAATACATCCCAAGTCCAGTCACTGCTCACCACCTACTGCCAAAACTCTGGCCCTGACTCACAACGTCTCTCACGAGAGTCTCTACTGGATTCCCTGTCCCCTGTTGGCCCCTTCAAGCATTCTCCACATCACAGTACATGCACGATGGCCTCAGCTTTGCCCAGTCCTGTGTGACCGGCTCTCAGTCCTTATACTTGGCCTCTCAGCATTGGACATAGTTGACCACTGCCTTTTCTTGAAGCACATTCTTCCCTGGGTTCTGAGGTACAACACTCCTGCGTTTCTTCCCATCTCACCTGCCACTCCTTTGTCAGTCTTTTTGGTTTGCTCTTCCCTTTCCCAGTTCTTAAAGATGAGCATGCCTAAAGCTTCAGCCCAGGGTCTCTCTTCTTCTTTATCTATATAATATTTGTAGTTGTTTTCATCTAGCCATTGGATTTAAATAATCTGGAACAAGATGTATTCCTTAACATCATGTGAGTTGTAGAGTTTTGAGAAACTGATTCATTGGCAATACTGATAGAAGAGTTAAAGAAAGGGGTGAAACTATAAAGAAAAGGGACACTTCTAAAACACTGGTTGAAATAAACATAGTTCAGTTTATTAGCCTTTAGTTATGAGTATCACTTTTGAAATTAGTTTGTATGAAACTGAACTATCTTTAGGCATAGGTATAAGGTGATAGTTGAAGAAAAAGCCAGTTTTCTGACTTACTCTGTGAAGAAGCATCCTGCTTTCATTACACTGTAAGATAAAATTACTTAATGACAGACAAATCCAAGGTTTCTCATGGTAAGTGTATTAGTTAGCCAAAGGGGTGCTAATGTGAAATACCAAAACTGGGTTGGTCTTTATAAAGGGTATTTATTTGGGGTAGAAGTCCACAGATACCAGGCCATAAAGTGTTAAATTTCTTCTCTCACCACAGTCCATTGCCACGTGTTAGAGCAAGACAGTTGCCGGCATTTGCCAGGGTTCAGGCTTCTGGGCTTCCTCTCTTCCCGGGGCTGTGTTTCTCTCCGGGCTTAGCTCCTGTTTCCTCCACAAGGTCAGCTGTAGACGATCAGGCAAATGGGGGGCTGTGTTTCTCTCCGGGCTTAGCTCCTGTTTCCTCCACAAGGTCAGCTGTAGACGATCAGGCAAATGGCTTGCTTCTCTTCTCCTGGGGCCTTCTTTCCAACATCAAAACTGCTTCTCAAAAGACTGCTTCAACTGTCCTTTGCCTTGCCTTTTATATTCAATTCCCCACCCACCAAGGGGCGGGGCTCAATGCCCTAATCCTAACCTAATCATACCCAGATTAACAGATCAGTTTACAAGCATGATTCAATTATATTTTTGGAATTCATATTTACATCAAACTGCCACAGTAAGTGATACCTCATCAAAATTTAAAACTTTTTGAATCAAAGGCCTTTCATCGTGAAAGTAAAAAGACAGCCTCCACAAAGGGAGAAAATACTTGGAACCAGGGGATCGGATGTGGCTCAGGCAGTTAGGCACCCACCTCCCAGATGAGAGGTCCCAGGTTCAGTTCCCAGTGCCTCCTAAAGAAGACAGGCAAACAATGAGCAGACATCGAGCAGACAACAAGCAAAAACAACAAGCAGATGAGAAAAAAAAAAAAAAACAATGAGCAAGCCAGCAAGCAAACAGTGAGCAGACAGCAAGCAAAAACAAAAAACGAGCACGGAACAGATGTGGCTCAAGCAGTTGGATGCCTGCCTCCCACATGAGAGGTCCCAGGTTTGGTTCCCGGTGCCTCCTAAGAAGAAACAGACAACGAGCAAGAACAGCAAGCAAGCGGACAACGAGCAAAAACAGCAAGCAAACATCTCAGGAGGGAAAAATATTTGGAACCACATATATCTGGTATAGCCTAATATCCAAAATTTATAAAGAAATCCTATAGCTCAAAAACAAAGCCCAATCAGAAATTGGCTAAAGACTTGAATAGACGTTTCTCCAAAGAAGAGATGTCTTCACGGCCAAAAAGCACATGAAAAGTTGTCCAGCATCATTTGCCATTAGGGAAATACACATCAAAACACACCCACCAGAGTGGCTACTTTAAAAACAAAAACGAAAACCCCAGGAAATTGCAAGTGCTGGAGAGGATGTGGGGAAACGGCAACACGCTCATCGTCGCCGTGGAAATCAGGGTGGCCCCTGGGCACCGGGCATGGATGTGTGTCCTGCTCTTCTCTCTGTGCTTCTGCCGGTGCCTGCCTCGTGCGCTTTGGGGCACTGTGGATAGGCTCGTAGGTGTTTATGGCTGTCACTTCTTGGTCGGTTAGCTCTTGTGCCCTCCTTTGTCTCTTGTAACAGGTTTTGATTCAAGTCTATTTTGTCCAATATTAGTATAGCTATCACCACTCTTTTTTGGTTGTTGTTTACATCAAATATCTTTTTTCCATCCTTTCACTCTCAACCTATTTGTGTCTTTGGGTCTAAGTTAAGTCTCTTGTGAACAACGTATAGTTGCGTGGTACTTTTTATCCATTCTCCCAATCGGTCTTTTGATTGGGGAGTTTGATCCACTAACATTCAGTGTTACTACTGATCAGACAGGACTTCCTCTGACCATTTTGTCCTTTGTTTTTCATGTGTCATGAATCTTTTTTGTCTCTCTTCCTTTATTTCAGCCACTTTTTCTGTATAGTCGATTTTTAGTGATGTAACTAATTAATCTTGTATATTTTAAAAATACTTTCTTTGTGGTTGCCCTGGGGTTTGCATTTCACAACCTGAGCCTGTAACCTACTGGTTGAAAAAGGTACCAGCTTAACTTCAATAGCACACACATTCTCTGCTTCTAAATCTCTCTGTTTCCCCTTTCTATGTGTGTGTGTGTGTGTGTGTTTTGTCACACATTACCTCTTTATATTTTATGTGTCTGTTACAAGGAAATGTTATTTCTTATTCAATTATATGCTAACTCTTACAGGAAATAAAGAGTAGAGTTGTATACTGAGCATACAGTATTATTGTGTTCTGCTTTTTCTCTTTACTGAAGATTTTTGCTTCCTCATACTGCTCCAAGCCACTTTCCCCTGTCTTTTCCTTTCTACCTGAAGAACTCCCTTTAGTAATTCTTGTAGGCAGGTCTTTTGGTGATGAAATATCTCTTTTTGTTTATCTGTGAACATCTTAAACACTCCCTGATTTTTGAAAAACACTTTTGCCAGATAAAGAATTTTTGGCCGACAGTTTTTCTCTTTCAGTACCTTAAATACATCATAACTGCCTTCTCGCCACCAAGGTTTCTGACGTGAGATCGGCGCTTGGCTTATTGAGGCTCCCTTGTGGGCGATGAATCACTTTTCTCCTGCTGTTTTCAGAATGCTCTTTATCTTTTGCATTTGGCATTTTGATGAGTAGCTCTCTTAGGGCTTATCCTGTTTGGAGTCTCTTTATGTCTTTCATAAGAGATGGGAAACTGGGCCGTTATTTCCTCATATGTTCTTTCTACCCCTTTTCCTTCTCTTTAGCTTTGGGACTCTCAGGATGTATGTGGTGGCACACGTCCTGCCGCCAAACAGGCCCCTTAGCTACTGCACTCAGTTTCTTCCTATTTTTTCTATCTGTTCTTCTGACTATGATTTTGATTGTCTTGTCTTCTAGTTTGCAGATTCTTCTGCCTGTTCAAATCTGCTGTTATATGCCTCTAGTATATTTTTAATCTCCATTATTGTGTTTTCTGTCCCCATAAGTTTTGTTATGTTTCTTTTTAAACATTCTAAGTCTTTTGTTGTTGTTGTTTGCATGCACTTTGTGTTCTTAATATCCTTGAGCTCTGTATCTATATTTAGTTTCTTTCTAACCATATTATCCTTTAGCTTCTTGAATTGATGTAGGAGATTTGTTTGAATGCCTTTGATTAGTTATTCCAAAGTCTGTGGTCCTCTGAAGTTTTAGTTTGTTCCCTTTGAATGAGCCATATCTTCCTATGTCCTAGATGACTTGTGATTTTTACTGTATTTTCTTTTATGTCTGGGCATCTGTTTATTTTGGTGTGCGAGCTCTGAAAGTCAGTCTCTCCCTCTTGCCTGGGATTGGCTGGAGTTTGGCCTCAATCAATGCTTGGTGCCCCTTTAGAGCGGCCTGTGTTTAACTGTTCCGATTTTCTCAGGTCTTCTGCAGCATGACTTCCAAGACTGCCCTCCCGTATGCAGCTGCTCCACGGTCAGGAGGGGACTTCCTTTCCTTTGTTTCTTCTCTGGGAGTCCTGCGCTGCTGTTTTCTTTGGTGCAGATTTCCCTCCTGATTTGCCCAAGTGCTCTCCCAGGCTGGTCACCTTTATGTTAATGAGCATGACTATAATGGTATTTTTGGTTCATATGGGACCACTGTACACGTGTGATTATTATAGTCACCTTGATTATTTCACTTTTCATCCCTTAAAAATATTTCCATTTCAACATACATAGAATATATGAGGAAAAACTTTATTTCCATTATTTCTCTATTTTATTTTTAAAATAGGCAGTTTTTAGCCACAATATTCAAAAGCCATCTAGTATGCTTTTGTTGTTGTTATAATTATCATTATTATTCCTAGTACTAATACCTTAAAGTAATGGAAAGAAATTCAAGACACTGAATAACTGCTGCTTCTGAGCAGTGAGACCAAAGTGGGCTGGGCGAGTGGTGTAGGAAGAATTAGGCGACTCATATGCTTAAATTTTATGCTCTTCTGTGCATTTTAATTTGTTTCATATGCAAAATAATGCCGTACATGTTTTTCGAGATGCGCCTCATGGTCAGAGTTGTTTGATGTCAGATCATCACTTGATTACTGAATGAGCTTTGTCTTTGCTTGTCTCTCTAAGTACCAGCTCAATTGACCACTTAGAAGATTCCATTTTTGTGCTCTAACAAAATGCCTAAAATGATACGGCCTTTTTAAGTCTCAGAATTGTGAAAGTTTTTAATTTTTTTAAATTCGTTTTAAAATTTTTTTGTAAAAGTTTTTAAATTTTCAAACTGAAATTTGTTGTTTTTTTTATTGTTTCAAAGGTAAAAGTCCCTCAAATGGGTCATGAAAGAACCTCATTTTGGAAAATTGTCCCAGCTTATAAAATCTAAGAAAAAGTAACAAGTACAATATGCTATACTGTAAACTGATAGTAGGGACCTGTTTACAAAGAGACTAATGAGTATTAGTAAATAAATGCAGCCCATTAATATCTTGGCTATTTGCAGGACTATTTCAAGTCTCGAGGAAATTGTTGAAAAGCAAGGAGACATAATAGTATACCTAAAACGACACAACGCACTGCTGAGTAAGCGGCTGTTGACTTTCACATCCTCTGACCGCGGGTCTCAGCCAAGTAGAGTGTGAGAGGCTCAGGAGGAATTGAGAGTCATCTGAAGACTGATGGACAACCTGGCAAGCTGCCATAGGGAATTGCGGCTTCTGCAAAATACCAATTTACAATTCATGTTGGAAACCTGAGTTTGGTTTTCGGATGTGTGCTGTTGAGTATGTAGAGCTTGTGGATCGTTTGAAAGGTACTTTAGAAGAGCCTTGTTAATTTGAGAAGAAGGTCCGCTTTGCACATATTGAAATTATTTAACTTCTTTGCTTTATTCTAGGATCGAAGATAATAGTTTTAACATCTCCATGGCCAACACTTCTTCCACATGACTTTGGAACCCTGTAATAATTTGACTATTTATAGAGGAAGTCTGACTTGACAATCAATTTTAAACAGGGTTTTGATCAAATAAGTTCTTCCTACTTTTAAACTAATGAGAAAAGTTTACTATGGTTAATATGTTTTGGTTTTTTTTCTCACATAGAACCTTATATATTTTATATGCATATGTGGTATTGGATGACAGCTTGGTCCATGTAGCTCTTGTAGAGAATTTACTCACCAAGGTCTCCTAGGTGACTTACTATGCAACGCTTCCAGTTTCTTATTCCCCAGAAATAAAATATGGATTACCTAGACCAGCGTTAGACAAACTAGTGTTGCCTGTGACGTCAGCAGTACCGTTCATTGGCAATAGCTGGAGAATTTAGAGAAGAATTTAAAATATTCCTTTTATTTTGCCCTTCTTCAGGAAGTTGCCATATATTTCATTGTTGACCATACTTCATTGGGTCAATAAATTGTAGGAAAGGGATATTTCTTTGGTTTTAAATCTGACTAAAAAGAAAACAGACACCTTTAATGTCTTGGAGTATACTTGTGATGGGAATAAAATGCCATATCAATTTATATATGGATATTAAGCCTATCTGATTATCCAGATAAAATGAAGTATTTTTATAAGTAAATGGTGTTCTTTCTTCCATTAGCATACTGTGCCACTTCAGTTACCCATCAGGTCCTTTACATGCTGCCTTAGGAAGACCTGGTTGAAAGCTTAATATTGTGGGTGGGGAATTTGTGATTATGTAGGCTGTTAACTCTTTTTGGCCATTAGCTGAATACTCAATATTTGATTTGAAAAGTTGGCAAGGAATATATTCATTCAGTCACAACCACTCTTACTTATGGGGGGAGAAATATCTGCTTCTTTTAAATAAAGCCATTGCTGGGGCATTCTGAAGTTTTCCACTAGGGTAAGGATGATAGTATGTCACCTCCTGGCAATATAGTTGAATCCCCAAAATCACAATACTCCTAAAATAAGGCCAAAACGATATTTTCAAAATTCAGATTGTATCCAGGTTTCTTGACTTTTCCTGTCTCTCTCCTTTCCCACCTTTTACTACCCTTTCATTTCCCCCTCTCCCTTCCTTCCTTCCTAATTAATACGTGTGTCTCAAAGCCATTATCTTCTCTGGAAGTCTGTTGCTGA
Organism: Tolypeutes matacus; assembly: GCA_026826555.1. Lineage (NCBI taxonomy): Eukaryota > Metazoa > Chordata > Mammalia > Cingulata > Chlamyphoridae > Tolypeutes > Tolypeutes matacus. The sequence continues at coordinate 509,933 of JAKSZT010054342.1, read as the reverse complement.
GTCTGAAAGAGCCTATGAACTTTCAAAATGAAAACACTGGTGGTATATGATGAATTCTTATTTATTTTAAAATTCTATTTGGATCTGTAATCCATTTCTAAGATCTATGGAGGAACTTTGATTTACAAAGAAAGGCATAGCTAAAAAGTTAGGATACTGTTTTTAATTGAAACAAGCCAGACACAAAAGGACAAATATTGTATGATCTCACTGATAGGAAGTAATCAGAATAAGCAAATTCGTAGAGTCAGGACCTTCAATACAAGTCACCAGGCGCTGGGGAGGGGTAGGGAATGGGAAGCTGAGGCTTGATTGGCACAGAACTTCTGTCGGGGTGACGGGAACGCTGCAGAGCGGGTGGTGGCAGTGGCCACACAGCGTGGTGAGTGTGATCAACAGCACTGAGTTACGTAGCTGGATGGGGCTAGAGGAGGAGATTTTAGGTCGTACATGTGTTACTAAAATAAATATTTAGAGCAAAAAGATGAGGATACTCAGGTTCTGATGTGCTGTAGCACATTCAATATCCTACAGTGAACAAAAGTGAAACTATCAGAACTAGCAAAACAGAGAAATAAGCAAAACAGGCATTTGAATGTCAAGCTTTCTATGTGCTGGGCTAGCGCTGTCCTGCCACTGTGGACACAGAGTGAGACAGACCCTGCCTTACATTCCCGGGAGGAGAAGGGCAGGGTTTCTAGCTCTGTGGTGAGTGAAGTGATGACAGTTAAGCCCAAGGTCCATAGAGCTTCAGGTCGCAGAGTACCTTGGGGGCAAGGAGGTTTTAGGTATTCCAGGCAAATGAACGAAGAGTCAAGGAAGCAAGGCCAGCAGCTGCCAACATCGCACACTGTGTACAACTTCAAAAGGACAAGGGCAGGGAAGCGGCTGTGGCTCGGTCAGTGGGGCTCCCGTTTGCCATGTGGGAGGCCCCGGGTTCGGTTCCCGGGGCCTCCTGGTGAGGGCAGGCCTGCCCGCACGGCGTGGTTGGCTCACCCAGCGAGCACAAGCAGTAAGGGGGTGATAAATGAATGAATAAATAAATAAAATCTTTAAAAAAAAAAAAAAAGGGCAAGGGCACGGATGCACAGGGCTGCGGCTTGGAGGCCCCTGGTGCGAGCTAAGAAATGTGTGCTTGTCCTGGGGGTAATGGAGATTCACTGAAGGATCTCAAGAAAGGAAGTGACAGAGCCAGTTTTAGTTTTAGGAGGCGCAGAAAGACGGAAGGCAGAAGGATATGTCCCTGGACTACATTTTATTAGAAGTATTTTTTGCGCTTTGCTGTATTGCGCTTCACAGGTAATGGGTTTTTTACAGATTGAAGGTTTACGGCAACCCTGCATCAGGCAAGTCTTTTGGCACCATTTTTCCAACAGCATGTGCTCCCTGTGTGTGTCTGTCACGTTTTAATCAAGGTGTGTACATTTTAAAATAGATACAATGAGGGAAGCGGCTGTGGCCCAATCAGTAGGGCTCCCGTTTACCATATGGGAGGCCCTGGGTTCGGTTCCCGGGGCCTCCTGGTGAAGGCAAGCCCACCCGCATGGCGTGGTTAGCTGACCCAGCGAGCACAAGCAGCAAGGGGGGGATAAATGAATAAATAAATAAATAAAATCTTAAAAAAAAAAAAAAATAGGATCAGTTAAAAAAATAATTTAAAAAAAAAAAATAAAATAAAATAAATAAATAGATACAATGCTATTGCACACTTAATAGACTGCAGTGTAGTGTAAACACAACTTTTACATGCACTGGGAAACCAAAAAATGCGTGTGACTCACTTTACTGCAATATTTGCTTTATTGCGGTGGTCCAGAGCCAAAGCATGCCTGTATGTATGTGTTTGTATATTGTTAATTTTGGAATTTTTGTGCAAATGACAGTAGCATCAGACATTTTAAACTTATAAGATCATTTTTAAAATTGTAACATTGAAAAGTAGAGAGACGAGACAATTATCTGAAGTTCCACTACCAAGGAATTATACAGTTTACATATCACCACTCGTCCCATACCCTCATTAGCTGTGGGTGTCATCAGCCTGTTTAACCCTCACTATGTGATGGATAAATAAATATAATAATGTTTTATTTTCCTAGCCGCTCAAATAAATACCAGCAGGGATTTACCGGCTGCGATTTCAGAAATTAGAAGGCGGGCTTAGGCCTGAAGTCAGTATTTTCTGGCTGGCAGGGAGTCTTTGGGGCTCCTTGGCTTTCCCATCACGTGGGCATGTGCAGGCGTCTTCTCCTTTCTCTTCCAGCCACTGTTGACTTGCGGCTTCTGCCTGCTCGCTGCGGCTTTCCCACGGCCAGTTCCCTTTCCCCTCGAGTACTTTAGCCATGTTGGGTTAAGGCCCACCCTGACTGAGTTTCAGCACAGCTTACCTCATAGCGTTGTCAAAGGCGCTGTTTATAAATGGTTCCCAGTCCCACGACCGGGGCCTTTGTGTGGGGCGTGATGCACACTACTGTTTCAAATTGCATTTCTTTGAATAAAAATGAAGTTGAGCATTTTTTTCATACTCTCTGGCCTTCTATAAATCCTTTTTTGGCATGTAGATTCAGGTCCTTTGCTTATTAGTCTCCTGAGATCATCGTCTTTTTCTTAAAAATACACTCTTCCTTTATATATTCAGCAGGGTCCAGAGTTCATGTGTCTTTGAATATGTCCCGGTTTGTTTTGGGTTCTTTTTGTCTCTCACTCGTAAGCACTGCAGTCTGGATCCGCCGTCCGTGGCCCTGATGAATCCCTAAGTACTGCACCACGTCTTTTTGTTACGAGAGAGCCACTGGTGCTTGAGTTTTCATATTCCCAGGCTACTGCTGCAGGCTCTTCTCCTTCTTCCAAGGATTCAAGCCAATTTTATCTGAATCAGATTAATTCTTCCCCTTTTTAAACTTTCTCCAAATTTCCTCTGATGTAGTTTCTCAGCCTTGACACTGTTGACATTTTGGGTCAGAAAATTCTTTGTCGTGGGCGGCTGTCCCATGCATTGTAGGGCAGTTAGCAGTTGTAACAACCAAAAATATCTCCAGACACATGAATTTCAATTTCATTTAACATGTAATGTGCCAGAGAGAGCTCTAGGTACTGGGAATACAGGAGTCAGTAAGACAAGAGATGGTTCCTGTTCTCCTGGAATCTACATTCTATGGTAGGAGGAGGAGAGAGAGCAGAAGTGAACATTATGGACAGGCCAACCACTGGCTTGATAAATTCTACTTTTCTTCCATAAATTATACCCCATGGAGCACTCTTATGTTAATATGACTTATGGGGAAAAAACTATGTTTTGTAACCATTCAGAAAATCAAATAGTAAATGAACTAAACTATGTCCTCCTTTCCCTGTCCTTCTATAGACAAGGCCATCTTGCTGGAAAGGTGTGTCCTTTACAGCCTGTTCATTTCAAATATCTTAGTGATCTAGCAGCCTGGTCACAGGTGCTCTTTATAGTAAAATCTCAAATACACAACTCTCATCTGGCCTTGCATTCTTGAGGAGACACCGTGGTGGTTCGGAACTGTGTGCACCTGAGAAAAACGTGCTCTTCGACGTAATCCATCCCCGTGTGAGCACATTGTAACTAGGGATTTTTGACGAGGCGACTCCAGTTAGGGTGTGGCCCACCCCAGCCACGAAGGGTCTCAGTCCTGTTAGCGGAGTCCTTTATAAGTGGAGTGAAATTCAGACCGAAGAGCAGCCAAAAGCCGAACATCGGCAGAGCCCAGAAGAGGGAGCGGCCAGAAGACAGTGGTCCCTACGCTTAGCCTGAAGGGCATCTGAAAACTGAAAGCTGAGAGTGGCTAGCCCTGCCCAGTGTACATGTCATTTCCAGTTAAGTATTGATCAGAGTTCAAATCCTAACCAAATTTACAAAAACCCTGTATACAAAAATTATCACATTATATTTTTCATTTTATCCCTCTTCATTCAAATTCTTTTGAGAATTTTTTTTTTATTTGCTTTTGGTTTATATTTTATAAAACCATGTCCACATATTACCTCAAAACAACACATAACGTCTTTCATTACATTGTGTTAACTTGCCATCATTTTAGGAAATTCTGATACTTGAGAGCCTGCATGCATATTGTTTACAAATTTCTGGTAAGGAAGAGTTTTACTTTACGAATCTTAGTAATTTTTTGTGGCTCTGTGGTTTGAGGAGATGCCCGGGGGAGCTTTGAGAGCATGCCTCACTGGTGTAAGAGGCTCTCTCTTCTACACTGAGCGGCACTGCTCGGCTGGGACATGCTGTGTAAGCTCAGCTTCTCAGCAAGACAAAAACCATTATTTAGCCAAAGTGGTTAAAAATGCAGCCCACAGTGTTGGTAAAATCATAACCCTATGCATAGATACACCCCATTTAAACTCTCAACGAGTGAGGAAGCCACCCCGAGAGATGCGGTGTCCTCGCTGTGGTCACTGCACCTCAGACTGCGACACGACGACCAGTCTTCACGGCCACGAGAGCCCCTACTCTGCCGTCCAAGGCAGAGGACCGTCTCTCTGGTACTTTCCCCTTTCCCTGTTCCCAAAGAGAGAATCCAGGGAAGCAGATGTGGCCCAAGAGACTGAGCTCCCGCCTACCACATGGAAGGTCCTGGGTTCGGTTCCTGGTGCCTCCTGGAGAAGACGAGCAAGACAGCAAGGTGGTACGAGGGGCAGGCGTGGAGAGCTGATGCAACAAGGAGACACAAAAAGGAAACACAATGAGGACACAACAAAGCAGGGAGTCGAGGTGGCTCAAGTGATTGGGCGCCTCTCTCCCACATGGGAGGTCCCAGGTTCAGTTCCCGTGTGCTTCCTAAAGAGAAGACGAGCAGACACGGAGAACACACACTGAATGGACACAGAGAGCAGACAGTGAGTGCAAACGATGCAGGGGCAGGGGGGGATAAATCTTTAAGAAAAGAGAGTTCAGAGCCTAGGCACCAACCCAGGCCTGGCAAGGACCTGACACAGACCTCCACCCCTGGGACCCGCCTCTGCCTGTGTCCACTCATCATCCATCACAAGCCAGGCAAGCCCACCCCCCACCCCCATCTGAAAAGAGAGGTGTCCTCATCTGGAGCCACTAAAGGTGATGTGGGTCAAACCTGGACCTATCCTGACACCCCGGAACTAGCTGCCCTCAGACCTGGTGTAAAAACCAGGTGTGGCCTGCTGCCTTTCCCCGCACTCGCAGAAAACATCGTGTCGGGCTGACTCCTAGGATGAGATGATCGGCGTGGGTACATTCCAAAGCAAGCAGTGGTGCCTGTGCATTCCTTCCCCGCTCTTCCTCGGCCCATCTGAACGTTCCAAGACTGAGTCTGTGAGTTTCGTGGCACCTGGCCTTCCCCTGTTGCCACTCTGCCCATGCTGGGGAGGGAATGCCATTCTTCTATACTCCGCCACAAGAAGAGTGTGCATGGACCAGAGCTTCTCAGTGCCGTGGCCACAATGCCCACGAGTGAAGGTGTGCTTGCTTTGTCTCCTCAATATGTGAGTAGTTCCACCCAATGCCTGTGTGTTTTTCCGGCCTCCCTGATACCTGTACTGGAGTGAGTGGGCCTCAGGATCCTGCCTGTGAGTCCTTGATGTGGCCAAGCCCTATGAGCCACCTTCACTTCAAATCAGAAGAAACCCACTATTCTTAGCTTGTGCCATCCAACAAATAGAGAGACGGCCACTGTCTACCAGGTCTAATGTAGGGAATGCCCAGAGATGCCGTGTGCTCAGTTCCATGATCAGGATGCCCATGACTGGTGCGAACATATCAAGATGAAGTCATGCAGAGTCAATGCTAACAGATTACACAGGATTGCACAGATGAAATTACAGCCCTAGTGCCTAGGATGATGGTAGACATAAGCTGTGCCATCAACGCATTCTCTCTTGACCATCGGTCCCGTGAATTTTCAGTCTGCAGTGGGACTCCCGAAGTACCTGCCCCACAAGTCAGCAAAGGAGCTTTCCCAGCGGCCCACCTGGTACTAGATCACTAACCTGGGGGTGAGTAGGAATGGCCCGTGTGCGAGATACCACGCAACAATTAAAAAGAATCACAGACAGACATGCCCAAGGAATTATCCACGCAAATTAAACAGACTGAGCTCTTGGCTGCCTCTCGCTGTACCTTAGGGGCCATGAGGTTAGACGAGCGAGCGCTAGGTCACCTGCTGCCTGCTCAGGGACCAGCACTCACCGAGTTTCCCAGATGGCCAGAGACATGCACCAAAGGAGCCACGAGGTCACTTTTTTGAGTAAACATATTGAACAAATAAAAGGTTTTTTTCCATCGACAGTCTATTCTACTGACTTTCACTAAATGGGCACACTGGCTGCAAAAGAGCTTTGAAATCCTTGTCTTCGCCCTCGTGGGTCTTCAAGAAGCTTTACCACTGGCTGCAAACGCAGGCATGACAGCAGGACATGCGGCTCAGACTACGGAACAGCTTGGGGCCAGGGGTGGGCTGCTATGGAATGACCCAGACGGGCCCTGTTTCTAGGCCCCGGTGCTCTTTGATGTTTCACGTAAAGCAAAGACCTTTAGCCCAAAGACTGCTGGCTTCAATCCCAAATTTTTACACGTAAAATTGTAAAATTGTTTAAAATCTACCCAAGCTAAGCAGGTGTTTACTCATTTATAGCCCACCTGCCTTGCATGCCTGTGAAACTTCACTGCGTGCCTGCTGGTCGTGGACAGACAGACGCAGGGCTGCTGCACAGGCTCCACCGGCCGCCCAGCGGACACGGAGGCGCCCTGTCTGAGCCCCTCCCCTGTGGGAGCCTCCTTGCCCCCTGCCCTGGTGGCAGCTCTCGCCTCTGCCTCTGGAATAGCCTCCTGTCTGCTGTGAGGAGCTTTCCCCCTTCCACAAAGCTGCCCAAGGACCCCCCCGCCCCAAATAATGCGTCCTGCTTGTTACTGCCATCTAGTCTTCCTGCCTTCCCTGACCAGCCCCCAACCTCACTTCACAAGCTGTGATTCTTCCTACTTCCTCAACAGGTTTCAGAGCAGTGGTTTGCCCCGTGACTTCAATTCTCTGATGGCTCTAGGAAGAGCTGTTGATTTCATTTTCTCAGCCTTTTTCTTGTTATCCGAATGGCAGTCTTGATTTCCACGCTCTTTGCATGCCAGACTGGAAAATGGAAGTTCCAGTTTGTGTTTTCATCCATCTTGTCCATGAAACATTTTGTCTTAGCAGAGTCTTCCACATTTAAATATTTGAGTCTTGAATATGTTAGCATATCCCACTTCAGTAATACATACTAAAATATCTAAAAGATCCAAAAACGTGCAAAGAAAAATAAAACCACCAATCACACGCTCACGGCCAAATTTAAGAATGAAAGATGACCAGTGTGTTTGCATCCTCCTTTCAATGTCCCCATCACCCTCCTCTAGGATCCCCCACGGAAACAACTTTGTGTTCATTCCTGCACACACAGGATGGTCCTCATACCTGGGTACTAATATATTAAAGTTTTGAAGTCTATATTTTCCTACAAAATAGTTTGTATTCAACATTTTTCTATGCAAGATTCATCTTTAAGTGTTCCACAATTTGACCATTCTCTTATCTGTTGATGGACATTTTAGTTTTCCTTCCTTCCTCCCTCCCTCCCTCCCTTTCTTCCTTCCTTCCTTTCTTTTCTTTCTTTCCTTTTTTTCTTTCTTTCTTTCTTTTCTTTCTTCCTTTCTTTTTCTTTCCTTCTTCCCTTCTTCCCTTCCTTCCTTCCCTCCCTCCCTCCCTTCCTTCCCTCCTTTCTCTCTCTCTCTCTTTCTTTTCTTTTCTTTTCTTTTCTTTTCCTTTCTTTTCTTTTCTTTTCTTTTCTTTTCTCCTATTACAAAAGCATGCTGCTCTGAACATTCTAGGACCAGTTCCTTTGTGGAGGTGTATACGATTTCTCTTGGGGCTGAGTCACAGTGTATGGACATATTAAACTTAGCAGAGACATAAACAAAATTTTCTCTATATGGCTGTAGCAATTTACATTCATTAGCAACCAATAAATTTCCCCAGAACTTCCTATCTAGGGCAACACTAGTTATTATCAGGTCTCTTAATTTTTACCAGGTTATTGACTGAAATAATATCTCATTGGCATTTTAATTTGCATTTAATTTTGTTTCTTTGAATTCCATATACTTTTTGACACTTATGTTCTCTCATCTGTGAATTTTACTTTCACTGCTTTTTTCCCATTTTCCTTGGGTTACTTGATTTTTCTCATTAAAGTATAAAATTTAATTATATATTCTGGATATTAATATTTTACACTAGTGTGTTATAGGCGTAGCAGATATTTTCTCCTAGTATGTGGCCTGTCTTCTCCCAGACACACAGCCAGAAAGGGGCAAAGCTGAGCTCCATATGTAGATCTATTTGCCACTAGAACCCAAGCTCATTCCATTACATTTTCTATTCAGATTCTATTCCATTCTATTCTTTATTCATCAATAAAATAGTGTTTCTCTGAATATGTTTGTATCAATCTTTTTTCTTTTTTTGATAATATACTATAATATATTCCCAAATGTAGAATTGCCAGAAAAATAGTCTTGAATATTTCGTGCCATATGTGCTTTGATCAAACATAAAAAAGGCAGAGAACATCTGAGAACACAGAGAAGAGGCAATATAACTTCAAGTTTAAGAGTATACGTTACACCAATTGCCAATTCTGTGGTTTCAAAAACATTAAGTATGGCAGTTTGAAGCTTTTGTGGACCCAAGAAAATCTTGCTCTTGAAGCTAATCTGCTCCTGTGTGTGCCTATAGGTGGGACCTTTGGGTCAAATTACCTCAGTTAGGGTCTTTAATTAGATTGCGTGACCCAGGGCTGGACTTAATCCTCCACCTGGAGTCCTTCATAAATGGAGGACTGAAAAGTCTCAGATACAGAAAAAAGCTGCAGAGACAGAGAGGAACCCAGAAGCTGAGAGAGAAGGCCCCGGAGGCGAGGCTGTCACATGCCTGATTGCCCCCAGCTGCGGCTGGTGACCCTCCAGCCCGTCGGGCCCTGTAGGACAGCAGCCAGAGCCAGCACCTGATGCCCGTCCCATGAGAGGGCCAGACCCACACAGCTAATTCGCTCAGGAAGTCCTGCTTCATGGCCCGGTGGCTGGGTTGCCCCAGAGTGACCCCTCCGACAGAGAGAGGGCAGAGCTGCCTCGCAGAGTACTTCCCATGGTGTCTTATTGCTTATGCAGGTCAGCCTGTTCAGTGAGGTGTGTGGTTTCTGTTTGTTTTTCCTCTTTTCTTTTCTTCTTTTAGATGAATGGGAAAAGAGAGAGAAAAGCTAAAGGATGGACTGTTAAACAAGAAGGGACATGGGACTTGCTGGTTTTGAAAATATCTAGTTTCTCCAGACTGCAAATGATGCTAAAATTAGGAAGTGAATTCTAGGCAAAGATCAAATCCAGGGCGCTGCCAGGAAAGCATGGTCTAAAGACGAAACACTGCCCTAAAATCCTTTGTAAGTTCTCAGAGGGACCTGAGGATGTGCCTCAGAGAACCAGTGAGTCAAACAACAGAGCATCTAAGAAGCCTCAGTTGTTGCAATAAAAACCCAGGGTAGACTCTCAAGGAGACTTGTGGTTTGGCCTTTATTTAAGGAGGGAACCACCAGTAAGTTTGATTCACCGGCTCAGCAACCTGAGAAAAGTTCTCTCCCTTAGTATCTGTTTCATCTGTAACATGGTTACAATAACTTATTTAAATAAGAGTGCAAATAAGTCTTTCGTAAACACTCAAATATTTGCTTATTGTGGGGCAACAAATAATATCATTTGTAAGGCAACTGTAAATTATGTACCAGTCACTAGACTAAGACAGACGTTTGTCATACTTCTTGGTCATCTAATACAAACAACAACCCTGTGAGTTTTATATTATTATCTTTATCTTATGAAAGATGAGAAATGGGCTTTCTCAAGGACAAGAGCTAGTAAATGATAGAGTTAAGTTGCAAACATAGGTTTAAAACCAAAACTCGCATTCATTGCAATGTCCCCATTTCAAATTATTCCTTTTATTTTAAATAAGACTATGAAATCCTGTATATGAATCACAATTCTCCTTTTAGATTATTTACATGAGTGTGTTCTCGGATGTGGATTTATGATGTCAAAGGGCATACACATTCCAGCTCTAGAAGTGCGTTGACAAGAGACCTAGATGGGCACCGGGTACTCCGGGGGCAGAAGAAGTGTGGCTCTGGACCGAGAGTACATTACTTAACAATTCTAAGCCTCAGTTTCCAGGGCTGTAGATCAGGGTGGTAATTGCTCTTTCACAGTGCTGTCAGGAGAATCCAATGAGGTTTTGGCTGACGCAATCATCTCAGTGCCCGTAACGTGGAAAAGTGCAGCAGCTAACAAGATTAGGCCTGGCCAATTTGAAAACATTTAAAAAATTAGTCCTCACTTCAGTATTAGGGAACAGGAACTCTTACTACACTCACTTTGTGGATAAGGAAACCCAAGAGCACACATGCAGTAAGTGGCAGGACTGGGATTCAAACCCAGTAAATCAGGTTCTCAGGTATGCTTCTAACCACTTCATTATGCTCAGTTTCTTTGTATTTACTATTACCTAAGAAAATAAGGGCCAAAGTTTTCAGACTAAAACGCTGGGAGAGACTTGGATCCAGAGGAACCGTTCGAATGCTCGACCACCTCGCCCTGGCACGTTGAAGGAATTGGTGAGCACATTGCTTTTCGCTGTTGCCACAGTGACTGGAGAGGACTTCGGGCATTATATGGGCGGAATTCAGGGATGCGAGGTGCCCCTAGTGAGAGGGACAGTTCTGCCCAACACCTAAGTAACAATGAGCTTTGCAATGTCCCACCAAATATTTGTAAGTGTGAAAAAGCTGTTCAGACTGATCTGAGTTCCATATTACAAATTTATACTAGGTAGTTTTGTACGATTTTAATGTGCATTTAATTTTCCAAAAATGCAGATACCATGTAAATCAAGGGAAGTATAAGCTTGTTTGTACAGAACTCTAAAGTGAGAAGTTCATCATTTCAGTACTTCTTTTTGTGTCCAGTCTCCATCACTTTTGCCATGGAAGGTCATGCATTCATGTGTGTATAGCTTATATCGTTTATGTATTTCTATTTTTACACACACTGATTAACCATCACTTCAAAAATTTTAATAGAAAAAAATTCAACAAATATTTTAAATTATAGAATATTTCAAGCATACATATTAGTAGAGAGAATATTATAACTAACCCCATGTACTAAGAAACCAAGTGTTTTAATAAACTCATTGCCAATCTTCTGTATCTATAGCCCCATAAACATCTCCTGGCCATTATTTATAAGGAAATTCCTAGGCCTCGTATGACGTCATTTATAAATATTTCATTATGTATTGCTAATAGATACTCTTTAATTGACATAATTCTAATACCATTATCACAACTTTTAATAACAAAACTTTTAAAAACCATTAATACCCTACTTCTCAAATTGAATTACAATTTTTAAAATTCATGTATTTGAAACAGGAACCAAATTAGGCCAGTACATTGCAATTGGTTAGCATGTCTTTTAAATCTGCTTTAATCCCTCAGTTCCTCCTCCGTGTGTTTTGTTTTTTCCCTTCTTTCTAATTTAAGGAAACATTATTGCTTTTCTGGGAAAGGTTACCACAGTTGGGATTTTACTAACTGCATATCCAGCTTGTCCTTAACATGTTTTTCCATCTCCCATATTTCTGTAAATACGTCGTTGGACCTATACTTGATGAGCTTTAAATTCATTTTCTGGCAAAACGTCTTCACAGATAGTGGTGTGTGCTCCCTTCCGAGATATATAATGTCTTTCTGTCCCTCTTTTTGTGATGTAAAAAGCCATTGGTAAGCATTGCCTAGATTTATTAATTCATTTGGGACCGTAAAATGGCAATAGTCTCTGTTCTTAACTGCTGAAACATTCCCGTTAAATTAGTCTTCATATGAGAAAGAAAGGATAAATGCTTGATCAAACTGCCTTTCCAGGTGGGAATAACCGCTTGTCCACCTGAACAATGCAGTAACTTGGAATTCTGCTTCTTTCCTGACCAGGAGGACACAATACCTGACCTTCAGTTCAGGTGGGCCTTTGAATACCGGGGGATAAGGTAATGGTAAGACCAGTAATCAGCTGGGGCTGTTACCCCTGGGAAGCTTCCTCTGGAATTAAACGGAAGGAGGCAGACGTGCTCGTGAGTGCCCTGCACTGTGCAGTGGCTTTGCATCCGCGCTGGCTGAGCTGCCCATCTGCCTGGGTCACAGGGACCCGGTGGACACCGGCTGCAGGCACAGCTGCCCTCACCTCTGCATCCACCAGTGCTGGAAAGACCTGCAGCACATCTCCCCCAGCCCTGCTGCCTCCACTCTGTCACAACTGGAGCTTCAGAAAGGGGCACCCAGTTATGTCAACCAGCTGGAACTGTGGAGCGGCTTCCCGTGGCAGGAAGAGAGGTGAGTGCGAGCAGCGCAGCCAGCCCTGGTTCTCTCTTCTCTCCCGTGAGAGGGAGCGGGGGCTCTTGCGTGCACAGGATCTCCTCCTACCCCCGGCGACACTGCTCAGCGAGATGCAGCCTGGCCCAGGAAGAGGCTCAAAAGCTCCCCTGGGTCTGAAGAAGCACGTCAAAGATGCTGAGAAATCCAAGCTTCAAGGTCATTTAAGTTGAGGTGTGAGATGGAAAACAGGAGGAGGGAATTGCACTATGAATGTGATCAGCTTCAGGGTTTCTTGGGAAAGGACAGGATGCAATTCATGCCAAGTTTCTAATTGAACTGAAGGATGTTGACAGAAAACTAACTGAAAACAAAATTCCAGACCATAGTTCCACACTAAAATTTTTTCCTGCTAAGTGAAATACCCGTGTGTGCGGGCAGACCCGGATTTTCTGAAAGGGATTGCTGGTATCCAGAACAGGTGCGGAAACGGGAGAAGCCCAGCCGTTCTTTTCATATGAATTAAAGACAACTGTGGTAGCCCCATATAAGGTTTTGCCCTACAGAAAACAAACAGCCCTTTTAAGATGGATTGAAATTGCCCAGCCCAGACTTACCAGAAGATTGGAAATGTGTGCTATTTGGAGTGATGATACCAACGCGTCCTCATAATCCTAAGGCATCTACTTTTCACCCACCTGTCCTACACTCTGAGGCATTTAGTACTGGCAGGCATTCTTGGCAGGTAGAAATAAAAGTCAAAGGTGAATACTCCTTAGGTGTATGTAAAAAATCTTTCCCCCAAAATGCTCTGATATCACCATTCCCAAACAATGACTGCTGGCAAATTCTGCTCTGGACAGGTATATTTGGTACATGTGATTCCCTAAACCTCAGACAAACTGGAAATTTTCTGGACTATGAGATGGGAGTGGTTTCATTTTACAATTTGAGTAACAGATCATATTTGTGTAATTTCCCTAATGTATTTACAGAATAACTTATACTTTGTTGTATTACTTTACTGGACCTTCTTCAAAAATCTCTTCCAATTAGTGTAAGTATAGATGAACGATCAGCTACTTGAAAGATTATTTTTGTATGATATATTTTCTTCCTAGTTCTTGGAGTCTTCTAATAACGAGTCTGACTCCGTTTTTAATGTTTGCTGACAATTTAAAACCTCATCCCTCTCTCCTCCCCTTCTGTCCCCCATAGAGGCGAGCTGCTAAGAAAGCCACAGCACAACTCTTCCTTTGGCACAGACGGGCAGTTCATACCGACCACGACTGTACCTCCGAAGGAGCCCCCATATAAGACCCGCTCTCTAAAACCATAAGATCCTAAGCTATTCTCATTTAGCTGCTCTCTTAAGGCACTTTTGAACCTGACTGGGAGCTGCCCTGGCAGGCTTGTTAAAACACTGACTGGAAGGTACTAGATCAACGATAATGGTCAGTAGTAGGGAGGAATGGGAGTTTTCCTACTGGAGTGGGGAAAATGTCCTAAAATTGACTGAGGTGAGGACAGCACAACTCTCTGATGAAACTGAGAGCCACCGAGTGCACACTTGGGGTGGGCTGTAGCAGCCATGGAGTGGAGGATGGACTGTGGCTGACAGTGCAGACGTGAGTGTTCTCTCATGAGCTACAACCAGTGCACAGTGCTAATAGCTGGTGTTAAAATAGGGCAGTTTAGGGGAAAAATACACCAAATGTAATTTTGGGGCCATAGTTGGCAGCAATATTTTGATGATGTGCTTACATAATTAGTAAGAAGTGCTCACAACAAGGCAAGGTGCTGGTGGGGGGGTGATGTGTGGGATTATGCAGGTTATGCATGATTGTTTTGTAAGCTCATAACTTCTCTAATAAATTTTTTTAAGTCATTTTTAAAAACCAGATTGATTTCCAGCCCCTTACCCTCACCTACCTCCAGTCTGTTTAGTTTTTGGAGTCAGTTCTTCATGGGCTTCTGGTGTAGAACATAACTTGAAAGCAGAGGCACTAACTGCCTTTTTGTTCTGAACTAAAATTGGGACAGACCAATTAACAGACGATCCGACTAGTTATCGTGTCCTTGTGTGCTCCACACTTGGCTGGAGGCTGTGCTCACTGCATGAAGCTGTCCCAGGCAGCTGCAGATCGAACAATTCTGTCCCCAGGATGTGCAACACGAGCCCCTGCTGACTGGAGTGGCTTCAGGTGCAAATCCTTTCAGGACCCAGAAGTCTATTCCTTTTTGTAGTAAAATGAATTTTTCAAAGGTTTCCTGAACTACTTTTCATGAACCAGTGAAAGGAGGGATCAATCTGAAGCCTAGACAGAAGTTTATCCCTATAACCATGTGCCACACTATACAAAAACCCACTTTCGTCAGTCACTAATCATCCTCTCTGAATTTTCATAAAGTTCTATTTCACATGGGTAATTATTTTATATAAATTGGGAACACACAAGAAATTATTTGTTTGAAAAAAAAAAAAGGGCAAGTTTCCTTGCAGCCCATTAAAAAAGTTCAGTATAGCAAGCGTGATGTTCCTTGACTGTCATGCAAGCCCACTGTTTGCACAATACCCACTGGACTTAGAGGACAGGAGGAACTGATGCTAATATAAAGCTCATGCTGCCTGCTATGTCTTGAGTAATAAAGTGGTTTGTCTCTGACCCAAGATATCTTCTTCCAGAATTCATGATACAGTGGCAGACAAACTTGTTAGCTGGCATGCAAGGTAAAATCTCAGGTCCTTCATAATTCTTAACTAGTACTTCCTCATATTTTTACAACAAACATTGAAAAGATTTATTCCACTAGATCTTGTTTTTTAAAATATCATCCACCAATAAAAGGAGCCAGGGTTTCTTGGAGTAATGGCTGATTCTAGGTCTGCTACAGTGTAAGAAAAAGACGACATGGAAACCTCTTGTGTCAGAGAGCAAAAATGTGCTCAGTGACAGGGACTTGTCGGCCTGGTTTCAGAGACAGGCTGTTACCCCGCTCCAGGCTTCTAACACTTAGTTATGAAGTGAGCACTTAAAGCTGGTTGAGTGGATGTCAAGGAGGTGACTGGATATATTAAAAACAATCTTGGCTGCAGATCAAGATTCAGAAGCTGTTACCATTTAAGTGGTAGATATGGGAAAAAAGAAAGGTTGAATTTGAGATTATCTAGGAGCTCTCAGCCCATCAGGATGTTTTTGAAAACTATATACTCTGCTTTTCCAAATCCAAACATTTTAAACACTTTCCCTAGACAAGTCTTTCTCTACACCTTAAGAAGGGCTCCACCCTACCCCTGTGCCCCCTATAAAGGCTCCCAGGAAAGGAAATCCCCATACAGCTTTTTAACCATGAAGCGAAGCAGGCTGAGACCATAACAGTGACGGAGGAGTTGCCTGATCAGGTTCTTGAGAACCTTGTGCCCTGGACAGAAAGCAGGAGCTACAACATGGGAGGTGGGCCCTGGCTGCTCCCCCCGCCGCCCTCAGCACAGAAGGGCCCCTTCCCACCCAGCGTGGACAAGGCCCCGCAGTGCCTGTGGACTCAGAAAGGGGCCGGAAAACATAATGTGTGTGACCAGCAGTGCTATTATGTGGGTATGAAAGTGGTTCAAAGGAGAAATCTCAGGTCACGTGCATTACTAAAAGCAAAGCCAAAACAGGTAACACGGAACTGTACAGCGCAGTCAAACCGCACGTGAAATGTGAATATGGGTAAAATTGCATATATAAGACCGCTTTTCTTTGAAGCTAAAGAAATGTATGTTAATATATAAGATGTTAATATCAGACAAAAAAAAAAAAAAACCCATTATGCTAAGTGAAAGAAACTAGACACAAAGTACTACATATTGTATGATTGCATTTATAGAAAATGTAAATATAGATCAGTTTACAAAGATGAAGTTAAATTAGTGGTTTTGTAGGGCTGGGGAAGGCATGCTAAGGGGTGTGGAGTTTTTCTTTTTGGAGTAACGAAATTGTTATAAAATTTTTTTATGGTGATAAATGCATAACATTGTGATTATACTAAAAGCCATTGATTATAAACTTTGGCTATTTGAATAGATGGTATGGTATGTGAATATATCTCAATAAAACTGCTAAATAAATAAATAGATAAATAAATGTGGGGGGGGGGAAGCAAGGGGCCAGAACCTCAGCCAGGCCTGAGAGGGGCCACGGCTCAGGCTGGGTGTGGGGGGTGACTGGGCGAGGGCCTCTCACCTCACATGGGCTCAGAGCAGAACGCAGTAAGGGGAAGCAGCGGAGGGTCTGCTCCAGCTGTGGTTGTCCCTGCTGCACCTGGAGGGAGGGAGGTCGAGGCAGGTTGCGGAGCGCAGGGTGTCAGTATGAGCTGACTGGGTTCACTCCCCGCCAATACTGTAACAATACCTACAGATATAAATATGCTACTAGGTAAAAGTAGATTGTTTTTATTATTATACAATATTCTGATCATGCTCTCCGTTTTTTTGTGAGACCCTGGGCAAATTGTTTATAATCTCCTTGAAGCCTATGTTTTCTTCTTATAGAATGGACACAATAATGGTACTACTTCCTAAATAATTTTGCCCTCAAAATTGCTATTTTATGTACAACCTCAATATTTATTGACTGAATTAAGGGTTTAATAAAAACTAATGGAGAGTTTTCAGTGACTGACAAGGAGGCCAGTGTACTAGAGCAGAGAGAACCATTTAGGAGTTGAGGTCAGGAAAGTGAGGGGGTTGTACAGCTCAATGAGGACCTACAGATGATGGAAAGGACTCAGGCTATTGTGCTGAGTAAAGTGGGAAGCTACCAGAGGGTTTGCAGCAGAAAGAATGGCATGCTAAAACCTATATTTTATGAGAAACATTAGCCAGTTGGCTGAAAATGGTTGGAAATTGGGAAAAGCCTGAAGCAGAGGAACCATTAGCAAGTTATTGCAAAAAATGCAGGGAAGAAATGATGGTGGCTTAGAGCAGGGTGATGGAAGTGGGAGGGATGAGAAGTGAGTGAATGCTGGGTCCATCTTGAAGACAAAATCTATAGGATTTTTTGATGATCCCGAAATAGGATTGAGAGAAAAAGATGGATCAAAGATGACACCAATGTTTCACCTGACTGGTAAAATTAAGCAGGAATTAATGGAAATGGAGAGGATTGCAGCATTACCTGGTTTGGTTAGGAATATCAGGAGATCAGTTTTGAACCTATTAAGTTTAAGATGCTATTTGACATCAAAGTGCAGATTTCAAGAGGTAGTTTGGATGCATGGATCTATCAGTTAGAGAAGAGATCCAAGCTGGAAGTAAAATTTTGGAGTTACCAGGATATAAATCATATTTAAATACTTGACATTAGAAGAGATGACCTTTCAAGTGATGAAGAAGAAATAGAGAAGGTGTCAAGTCTGAGTTCTCATTGGGGAAGATAAAATGAGGATGCCCATTTAAACTTGAATTTCAGATAAAAAGCAAATAATTTTTTAAGGATAAATTTGATCCATACAATATTCCAGTTATAACTGGGTGTGCTGTATTTTGCTGGTAAATCTGGCAATTCTAGTCTGGTGCACTTTACAATTATGGGAGATTAGGAGGATCTAGAGAAAGAGAATAGAAGAAATGGCCAGAAAGAAAGGGGAAACCTTGACTTTGTGATGGTCTTCATAACGAGGTAATAAAGTTTCAAAAGGAGAGAGCTCTTGCAAATATTCTCACTGTTCTGATTTTGTGATAATCAGGGCAGTCTAAACATTCGCTATATCAGAAACCATGCATGTGTCCCCAGACCTAGTTTTTCTCCCTAGGTCTGTTTTTTGGGATGCTGGTGATAAACTAAGTCTGATTTATTACATGACCATCCTGTATGGGAAAAGACTGTAACTTTGGGTATCTTTGGTCAACCTTAAGAGATATAGCAGGGGAACGGGTGTGGCTCAAATGGTTGGACATCCGCCTCCCATATGGAGGGACCTGGGTTTGATCCCCGGGACCTCCCAGTAAAAATTTAAAAAAGAAAAATATAGAAGGCAGGTGAGCCGCCAGGCCCCGTGAGCCACGCAGCAAGATGATGAAGTAACAGGAGAGTGACACAAGGGAGAGCCAAGACGAGACGCACCAAAAAAACAGGAACTAAGGTGGCGCAGGCAGTAGGACGCCTCTCTCCCACATCGGAGATTCCGAGGATCGAATCCCAGTGAAGACAGGAGGAGAAGGAGGAGAAGAGAGGGCAGGAAACGGACACAGAGAGTTGCCCAGCGAATGGACACAAAAACAGCAAAAATGGGGGCGGGGGAGGTAAAAATGGATTAAAGTAAATAAATAAATCCTTAAAAAATGTATAGGGGAGGAAGATACTGACTATAGTTGGTAGTAATACATTGATGATGCTCTTTCATGATTTGTTAACAAATGTTTCACAACAATGCAGGGTGTTTGTGGGGGGGTGACGTGTGGGAGCCCTGTGTGATGTTACGCATGTTTGTTTTGTAAGTTCACGAAGTTTACTGAACACTTAAGTTTATGTATGTTCATGTAGGAATGACATACTTGAATAAATTGTTAAAAAAAAAAAAAAAAAAGGAGAGAGTTATCAGCTATGTGAAATGCCACAAGTGGATCAGGTATGTTGAAAACTGAAAATGACCCCTGGATTCAGTGAGGTAGACATTGCTGGGAAATGTAAGGAGCCTTCATTGATGGTGACCAAGATGCATTCAAGAGAGAATGGGAAGAGAAATGGGAGAGCGTAGAATATTCTTTCAAGGAGTTTTGATGTAAAAAGACCTGAGTCTTGAGATGGTAGCTGGAAGGGAAAGTGGGATCAAGGGAAGATTTATTATTTTGAGATGGGAGCAACAGCACCCCATTTGTATGATAATGGTAGAGAGGCGTATGTGGTTGCAGGGGAGATGGAGAACAGAGGAAGCTATGTGAGTAGCTCGTGTTATTATATACTGTTTATACACACTCTACATGAAAACCAGAATATTCTGCCCGTTCAGGGAACACCCCCATGTCCTGAGGAAACGGAGCTCCCCTTCTCCCCAGGATTTTAGATTCTCACGTCCTCACAGCCTTGTTTGCTCCACTGGTCATAGTTTTTTTTTTTTTTTCAATGGAAGAATTAGGCCAAAAACAAAACATTCTTTTTACAATAAAAAATTTCAAACATATTCCAAAGGGGACAGATTAGCAAAACAAATCCCCATGGACCCATCATCTAGCTTCAGCAATTATCACCTTACAGGCAAATTGTGTAATCTATACCACATCCTCTTCTTCCCAGTCCTCATTATATTGAAGCAAATTCTAGACACCATTTAGTCGCCACTGGAGACACTGTGTCTGTATATACTTCAGCAGGTACCGCTAAAGGATAGGGAGGTCTTACTTTTGAAAATCCACTAATGCACTCACAATTAACTATAGTTCAGTATTTTGAACAAATATCCAGTCAGTGCTCACATTTGAATGCTTCTCTTGTAACACCCACCAGGCAATTTTCTTAACTAGGCATGCTGATTCTCAAGACAGCTGCTGGCACACCTGCCATCAGGCTCATCCGGAAGGATGTGGGGCACAGTCACAGCTGGCCAGCAGGGCGACACTAAGCACTTCTCTGCTGTGGGGGCTCTTGTCCCCACCCAGGGGTCAGGTCAGGATCCGGTGGGTAATTTCCACCCTGGGAAAGTGTGCGAACTACCCTGACTCCAAGTCTCCTGCAGCTCTGGCCTGAGCTCTAGGGGCAGCTCCATGGGCACAGCTCCCACAGCCCCTCCGAGGACGAGCCACCGTGTTCAACGAGGCCAAAGCTGGTGTTCACGTTAGGTGTTCGTGGTGACTTTTCAGTTCCTTCAAGTCCTCATGCAGGGCTTGTGTAAGCAGTGTTGTCTAGAAACACAGGCTACTAGAGGAACGGAGCTGGGAATTTAACTGAAAGTCAGTGAAGTACAACTTCACATACACCATCGGAAATTGTCATGTTACCCTCCTGTAATGGCACAGGCCTGGCCCTAACTGAGATGCTGGGGCGAGATGCTTCAGGGGTCACCCCTCCACGGAAGCTTCGAACAATGACCTCTTTTTTAAAGTTTTTTCATGTTTTAATTTTTTATAAGAGGATTCATGCCTTTATTTTACATACTTCCATCCTTAATATATCAGAGCAGGCACATGTATACATTTCAGACCCACGTGTCTACATTTCTCTGCAGGAGAGGGAAAGGCATTTTTATAAAAAGTACAGCACTCACTCTGCCCCTTGTAAGCAAAGCTCCCCGGCGGTACCAGGTCCTGCCTGCTCTCTGCGCTTTGGGCGGCCGGGGCCAAGCCTCTGCATCTCCCCGAGGCCGGGCTTCTCCGCTGCAGACGCTCCTTCGGCCCCACCGGCTCCCTGGGCTGCTCTGCGGGGGAAACAAGACCAGGGGCCTGCGGCGTGGACTCGGGGAGCCCTGACCGCGCCGCGGGCGGGCCCTCGGCGGCCCTGCGAGCCCGGCTGCAGCTCCGCGCCCACCCCACCTGCGGGGCGGCGAGCAACGGAGGAGGAGCCCTGCGCACCCGGCCAGGCCGGCAAGCCAGCCGCCTCCCCTCCCTCCTCCCACCCACAGTGCTCTCGCTGCCCAAGGGCGGGTGAGCACGACCAGAACAGGGGCTCCCGACGGCAGAGGCATCCTGCTCAAGGCTCCGCAGCAGTCACAGGACCGCAGGGCAGGGCGAGGGGCGAGCGGTGAAAAAGCCAGCGCGAAGGCTGAAACGAGCTGAAAACAAGCAGGCAAGCAAGCAGGGGGCTCCTGCGGCGCCGCGCGCCCTCCTCGCTGGCCGGCTGGGGCAGAGCCCCCGGCGCGCCCGCAGCCTCCTCCCGCCCCCCGCAGGGCGCCCGCAGCCCCCTCCCGCCCCCCGCATGGCGCCCCGCAGCCCCCTCCCGCCCCCCGCAGGGCGCCCCGCAGCCTCCTCCCGCCCCCCGCAGGGCGCCCGCAGCCCCTTCCCGCCCCCCGCAGAGCGCCCCGCAGCGCGCCGTGAGCGCGTGTGAGCCCGGCGTGCCCGAGAGCCGGGGGAGGCCGGGCAGGGGCCGCCTGGGCAGGGGTCGCTGGCTGCGTGGGGAAGGGCCGTTCCCAGCCACCGAGTGCCCGGAAAGGGCCAGGAGGCCCCGTGCCTTGGCCTGGAGCCATTCTCGACACTGCCGTCTTCCAGAATCCCGTACTGCTTTTTAATGTCCTGTAAGCTTGAAAGTATTTCAGAATAAAAAGTTTGCATTTAAAACAACAACAGCAGTTTTTGAAGGCTAAGTCCCATACAGTAAATTATAGGTTTTTAAAATGCAAGACTGGTAGTTTTGACCAGTGCATGTGTTTTGGAATTACGTGAAAGCTCCTTGGATGATGAGGCATAACCAGAGAGAGCAGCAGCCAGGAGAGCACGGGAGGGCAGCTTTGTCAGATCAGCCCTTGGAAGGGGTGAGGAAGGAGGAGGGTGGCCCAGGCGCCTGCGGGGCTTCCTGCCAATGCTTCCGTGAGGGCCCACGGAGGAGCGGGGGAAGCACATGTGGGCCCAGGCTGGTGCTTTAGCGTGACTCAGAGGGCAGGGCTGGGACTTTCCCACAGATCCTGGGAAATGGCAGTTTCAAAGTATATGGCACAAAAAGCAGAAGTGCAAGGGCTGCTTGGAGAAGCTAAGGCAGCTTCTCCTCCTTTACATCATATGGCGATCCAGGCCCTGCCAGTCTCAGCTGTACAAGGGGCTGGGCTAACGGGGGGTCGTCCAGAGGGAAACTTGCAGCGAAGCCAGGCAGGGTGACGAGACACCAGATATAATCTCTCTTACTCCTTTTCAGTCCGCCCTGGGGTGCCTTGGCTGCATTTCCTAAGAGGGCCTCCGCCTGTATAGCCTTGATATTAGAGACCTATTTAAGCTCTGCATTATGATTCAAATGATCAGCCTAATACTCATGATTAGAACCAGTGCTGTGGCTGGAAACTGGAAGGCCCGGTGGAGCCACTCTCCCCAGGTAGTGGGCTCAGCCGTGAGAAAAGGTCCCATGCAGGCCCGAGGACAGTGAGAGTTTGGGAGAAATTACACATTTTAACGAAGGAATTAGAGAATTATTAATAATGTCGATCTGTCGTCGCATCTTTTTTTTTTTAACTTTATTTTGTACATTTAATAATTGAAAACATAAGCAATTAAAAACTAAAAAGTAAACACAGATGAATAAATATATACATTTCTCAATTAAATATAATGGATAATGGATACATGTAAATTTTTTTGTTGTTTTCTTTTTGTTTGTTTTTTTTTTTGTGTGTGTGAATCAAACAATATATTACACAATATATTTGGTTCATAGTAATGCATTCATACAGTATTTGTCCTTTTGTGTCTGGCTTGCTTCATAATGTCCTCCAGGTTCATCCATGTTGTCATATGCTTTATGACTTCATTTCTTCTTACAGCTGCATATTATTCCATCATGTGAATAGACTACAGTTTGTTTATCCATTCCTCTGTTGATGGACACCTGGTTTGTTTCCAGCTTTTGGCAATGGTGAATAATGTGGCTATGAACATTGGTGTGCAGATGTCTGTTCGTGTCACTGCTCTCAGTTCTTCTGGGTATATACCCAGTAGTGGTATTGCAGGGTCACGTGGCAAGTCTATATTCAACTTCTTTAGGAACTGCCAAACAGTCCTCCACAGTGGTTGTACCATCCTGCATTCCCACCAACAGTGAAGAAGTGTTCCTATCTCTCCACATCCTCTCCAACACTTGTAGTTCTCTGTCTTTTTAATATGGCCATTCTGATAGGTGTGAAATGTTATCTCATTGTAGTTTTGATTTGCATTTCCCTAATCATGAGTGATGTTGAGCATTTCTTCATGTGTTTTTTTGCCATTTGTATTTCTTCTTCAGAGAAATGTCTATTCAAGTCTTTGGCCCATTTTTTAATTGGGTCATTTGTCTTTTTATTGTTGAGTTGTAACATCTCTTTATATATCCTGGATATTAAACCCTTATCAGATATGTGATTTCCAAATATTTTTTCCCATTGAGTTGGCTGCCTTTTCACCCTTCTGACAAATTCCTGTGAGGTGCAAAAGTGTTTAATTTTGAGTAGGTCCCATGTATCTAATTTTTCTTTTGTTGCACGTGCTTTGGGTGTGAGGTCCAAGAAACCACCACCTACTACAAGGTCTTGAAGATGTTTCCCTCATTTTCTTCCAGTAGTTTTATGGTCCTGGCTTTTATATTTAGATCTCTGATCCATTTTGAGTTGATTCTTGTATAGGGGGTGAGATAGGGGTCCTCTTTCATTCTTTTGGTTATAGATATCCAGTTCTCCCAACACCATTTGTTGAAGAGACTGTTTTTTCCCATCAGCGTGGGCTTGGTAGGTTTGTCAAAAACCAGTTGACTGTATAGGTGAGGGTTTATTTCTGGATTCTCAATTCTATTCCACTGATTGATATGTCTATCTTTATGCCAGTACCACATCGCATCTTTTGTAGTTATACTGGACTGATCTTGAGTTACTGATGTAGGATCCGCCTGGAGGGGAACTCATGGGCTGGGGTGATGTTGTCTGAGGCAGTGATCGCAGGGGCCAGTGAGTGGGCACCCTCCCACACAGAAATCCACCACACATGGGGAATTTTGTACGGGCTTTTAAATACCATTGCGGGAAGCGGCTGTGGCTCTATCAGTGGGGCTCCCATTTACCATACGGGAGGCCCCAAGTTCGGTTCCTGGGGCCTCCTGGTGGGGGCGGGCCCGCCAGCGCAGCGCGGTTGGCTGACCCAGCGAGCGCGAGCAGCAGGGCGGTGGGGGGGATGAATGAATAAATAAATAAAATCTTAAAAAAAAAAAAAAATACCATTGGGCAGGGCTAGCCACGGTATCTCTGTAGGTTCTGAAAAATAGTCGTCACGAGGTCCATGGCTTTTAGGGGATCACCTAGTATACACCCAGCAAAGGTTTTGGCTGCGCGCTTCAGTGCAGCCCCCTGCACTTCCGTCCGCAGAAATAAGTGTTTCTACACTTACATGCCTATTGGGTGTGAGTTTTTTTTGGTAAGCGGTTCTTTGCATTCTAAGCTCCCGTCTTGGAATGGTAATATCCATTAGGCTTGGGTGGAGGACGATTAGCCATGCGGGTGTGATTTGATTACATTTGCGAGTCCATTGGTGCTGTGTGAGATCTTATTTAGGTTATGGCTGGGTGTAGACATTCAATATAACATTGCATAGTTTTGGATCTTCAGCCATGCTTGTTGGAGTGCTGGGTGTAGGTAGTCGAGCCAGCAATCTGCTCTGTCCCATCCCTGGGTACAGTTCTGAGATTACCTGAATATTGGTTCAGGAGCCTAGTACAACTCACTTAAGACATAGATGGGAATAACGACTTCTGTGTTCATATTTACCTATCTTTCTGATTCTCTAAGTATTAGGTGGAGGAGCTAGCAACTTGCGGGATATATTCTTAGTTGTCTTTCTAAATTGTTCAGAAGAGAATTCTTTGGTTTGGGATTCTTAGTTCTAGGAACTAAAATAAGCCACAACTGCCTTCTTCCAGGTACTACTTTTATAAACATTTGTTGAAACTGACCTTATTTATCTAAAACTGCAATCACAGAAGGCATGTGCAAACTCTTAGGATCCTTGCTGGGTTTCAAACTTGGATCTGTATATCTTTTTATAATTTATATCTCCTATAGCAAAATGAGTTCCAAGTGTAATGGGGCATCTCTATGATTCTAACACTGTATCTTGGAAAAATTACATTATCAGCATATCTAAGGTTATTTCATTAAGAGCTGTCTAGTATTGAGGGCAAAGTTTGGATTTAGGTATTAACATAAATGGGATACTATGCAGCCATTAAAAATGACCAAGATTTATTTTTATTAACTTGGGGAAATATCCAAGGTATATAGCTTGGTGGGGGAGGGGTGGGTATTAAAGCAGCATGTGAAGTATGAACCACTTTAGGGTTAAAAAATGAAGTATCTGAGTATATACTCAGAAAATCAGAAAGAGTAGAGATCAGATTTTAATGGTGGTTATTCTAAATGGTATAGGATTAGAGGTGATCTTTTTTTCTTTGTACATTTCTACATGTTTTGAATGTTTTCCCCAAAACAAGCTATTCTAATAATCAAATAGATAATATAATCCTTCCCTTTTAAAGTAGATAAAATAATTAACCATTCAATTGAGTAATTAATTTTGAGAATAATTTTTGCCTTCTCTTAATATATACTTTTTCCTTAGGAGTTTCTAAAACACTAAGCTTGGAAAACTTACACTAAACTTTTTTGGCTTTTAATTTTCTTTATTTTTATAAAATGAGGATGAAAATCATTTCTAACCTAAAAAGTAAGGTTATTGGGAAAATCAAATGAAATAATACATATATAAAGCAACTAGTTCATAACTGACATGTAATGGGTGGGAACTTAGAAATTGTATCAGACTCTATCTCAAAGAAGGAATTCTTTACATGTTCACCATCTTCTCTTCTTGCATCCTTTCAAGGGAATAATTGTCTGTGACTCACCTCACCAGACATGTACAGGGATCTTCATATTTATCCAAATTAAAAAAAAATTTTTTTTTTTCTTAAGCATGGCTGAATAGTAAAATGTCATGTTTGGTCCATTATCTTAGTAAGAGACATGGTAATGCTCTTTAAGAAATATAGAAACTGAATTGTTTTGAAAAAGTAGGACTTTATAGTGAGTTTTAAAAACTGTACATTGTTTTTTAATTATTCTTTGATGATAGATACTTACAATGCTTTCAAAATTAGAATGTTTTGGTAACAAAATTAATCCAATAATGGCAAAAAAGAGAGAAAGTATACTAATTAACCATCACTGTCATTTATGCATCATCCAAAACAACACCTCGTAGAAGAGTTATATACAGTAGGATCCCAGAATAACATGGCTCAGTGCTAGGTGAATTTAACAGCTTCATGAAGGTGTGACTGACATGCGGTAAACAGCATATACTTAAAGTGTATAATTTGATCAGTTTTGACATGTGCATACACCCATGCAACCTTCACCACAGTCAGGATTATGAACATATCCATCACCTCCAAGCATTTCCTTGTGCCCCTTGGAGTATTAAGTGAATTTTGATATTTCTTGAATGAAATTATTTTCCCCAAATTGTAACTACAAAGAGCAAAAGACTATTTCTGGACTAGATGGCCTCATTTGGCCCTGCTCTATAACTAAACAGAGATTTCAGGAGCATTTAGATGAAAATGATATAACTATCAAAGTTTAAGAAGGAGATTCTAAAACATGAATTTTTTAGTCCCTGCTGCTTTAGTAAAATTAAGAAATCCGTATTTTCTTGGAGGTACAGAATGCTGCCTTTGACTTCTGTTTCGTTTCTTTCTTTCTTTGCTCAGGGGTCACAGTTATTGATAAGCCATTATGAGCCTGGAGGACATT
The DNA here is from genome assembly GCA_026826555.1 of Tolypeutes matacus. Taxonomy (NCBI): domain Eukaryota; kingdom Metazoa; phylum Chordata; class Mammalia; order Cingulata; family Chlamyphoridae; genus Tolypeutes; species Tolypeutes matacus. Next base: position 483,029 of record JAKSZT010054342.1, on the reverse strand, counting down.
TTCGGTATATTTATACATGAGAAACAGGCTTCAGCAAGAATTTCTGAAGTGACTGAGATTCTAGCACTTCTCCACTTAGAGCTGCACCTTAAGTCTCAGCAGAAGATAAGATTGTCTGCCTTTCCAGGCCTTGGATACTGAAGATTATTTTTGGTAGAAGCACCGTGTAGGCTTTTTCTGCAATGGGCAGCAGCTGACTGAATTTTAATAAGAAACCTGGACTGCAGTACATATTCTGTAGTCTTTAGACAGCAGTTGTTTTCATACTTTCATAGAGACGACTGGTTCTTAACAAACCTTAAACGACTATGGATTATTTTGTGCAGGAGGATTAAGTAATGTGTGTTCTTGTAAAAATTAAATTTCTATCTTTATTCTTTCTCCTGAAAATCAGTCTCCCCAGGAGCTGAAAATCTTTGAACAGGTATTAAAATCTACGTTAAGAACACAAACTAGTTGAGGGATAAAACTGTTTGCTTTTATAAAATACCTTTGATGACATGAGTATAATAGATTGTGTGCATATGAACGTGTGTCTACATGCTTCCCTTAAATATGTTCGAAACGTGATTATACTATTTGTAATTAGCACAGTACTTTGAATTATGCCAGAATTAGAGTGGCCCGGCCTCCTACTCTCTCCCCGGTGCCGCAGGGCCACCTTGGAGCCCGCGTCCGCGGCCGGGCCCGCCCCCTGCACCGCCTGCGCCCCGCGTGACCGCGCCCCCGGGAGCGCCGCGAGCCCGCCCACTGGCTGGGCGCGCCGGTATCACTACCCTCACTCCATCCGCGGAGCCAATGGTTGGGCGCGCCGGGCATCCAATTGGGCGAGTCACACCATGACGACAACCTCAGAGGCCAATCACAGCGTCGGGGGTGGACGCGGCGCGCGCCCGCTCAAGCCAATCACGGCGGGAGCTGCCAACTCGCCCTCTCGGCTCCGCCCCCAGCCGGGGCAAGCAGGTTGCGAAGTCCCGGCACGCGCTGCCGCGGTCCTCGCGCGACCGTACAGGTGAGGCGGCGGCAGAGGCTCGTGCGCGGGGGGCGGGAAGCGGGGAGCGGGGCCCTGCGGGGCGCCCCGCGGGGCGCAGGGCCGCCGTGGGCGCGCGTGGGAGCTGGTCAGGAAGCCCCCGAGTGGAGTGGCGGGGCGGGCGCGCCCTGAGGGGAGCCCTCGGCCCCTCTCAGCCCCTCTCGGCCCCTCTCAGCCCCTCTCAGCTTGGCCCCCCTCGGCCCTTCTCGGCCTTTCTCGGCCCGGCTCCGCCCCTCTCAGCCCCCCTCAGCCCCCCTCAGCCGCCCTCAGCCCCTCTCAGCCGCCCTCAGCGCTGGGCTGCGCCCGGCCAGGTCCTGCCTTCGTGCTGTGGTCCCTGCACACTGCGCACGGGATGGCACGGAAGTTTCCAGAACCCAGAGCGCTGCGGGGGTCTGCCTGGGGAGGGCGGGGCGAGCGGGAGAGGGTCTTGCAGGGTGACTAGGAGCCCGACCGAGGGCGTCGGCGGCGGGGAAGCGCCGGCAGCTGCGGCGGGGGTCCTGGGCGGCCCTGGGCCCCGAGGCGCTGGGCCTCTGCGCGCGCTGACCCTGGCGCCGCGTCCTCGGGGGTGCGCAAGGCAGGCCCGCGGCGGCGCCTGCAGATGGAGGACCCGGGGCCTGACCTGAGGCAAGTGCGAAGGACGGGCCCTGCCCTGCAGGTGCCGCTGAACCTCAGGTTTCTCGGGGAACCCACGAATAACCGCGTCTCTTTCTTCTGAAGAGCTCGTCAGTCTGCTCCAGTCCAGCCAGTCCGGTTGCCCAAGGAGGAGGAAAAGAAAATTCACCGTTTCCAGACTTTATTCCCTCCCTCTCCTCCTCGTTTTTGGCCCTGTCCACCTGATAGCACTGTGTCCGTTTCTCTCCCTGGCGGATGTAGACTTCTGAGTGCTAGCTGTGTCTCTTAGCTCCGTGAGGATTTGAAGGCTTCTAACAGAGGCAGCAGAAGTGGGAGGGACTCTGGGCTTTCTGTCTGAGATGACGGGTAGGTGGGGGTGCAGCTCACCACGTTAGGAATTCAAGGAGGCAGGGATTGAGAGAAGCAGTTGTTGACCTTTTGGGATGTGGAGTTTGATGCGCCTCTATACGTTCTAACTGGGTAATCAGAACCTGGAGTTTAGGGGAGAGGGTTAGAGATAAAGATGGGGGGACATCAGCATATTTTTAAAACAAGAATAAAGGGGTAAGGAAGAGGGCATCGTTGGGAAACTTTGCAGTGTCAAGTCTTGAATCTTTATTCACTGTTATTCTTTTAGGTACTGCTCTTTAAATCAGTATCTGCAAATTGAGGTGATGATGACATGTAATAGATTTTTTAAATCACATGTTTGGGACCTGAGAAATTTGTACTCTTTCAGTAATTGTCATTTTAAAAATTATTAGAAGATGCAACTATTTTCTTGAACTTTCAGCTTTAGCTTATTTGTTTATTTCGTACAGAATCATAAGGCTGTCTGAAGATATTTGAAAAATGGCAACAAACGAAAGTGTCAGCATCTTTAGTTCAGCATACTTGGCTGTGGAGTATGTCGATTCACTCATTCCTGAGAATCCTCTGCAAGAACCATTTAAAAATGCTTGGAATTATATGTTGAGTAATTATACAAAGTTCCAGATTGCAACATGGGGATCCCTTATAGTTCATGAGGCCCTGTATTTCTTGTTCTCTTTACCTGGATTTTTGTTTCAATTTATACCTTACATGAAAAAGTACAAAATTCAAAAGGTGAGTATAATGGACTTGAAATGGAATTTTATAATTAGTTTTGTTGAATGCTTTTAAAGTGAATATAGCTTTGTTTTGTGAGACCTTATATCATTGCTATCCAATGAAAATATAATGTGGGCCACATATGTAATTTTAAATTTTCTAGTAAAACACATAAAGTAAAAAGAAACAGGTAAAATTAATTTTAATAATTTATTTTATTTAACCTGATAAATCTGAAGTTACCATTTCACCTGATAATCAAAATAAAAACACATTTAATGAGATATTTTACATTCTTATTTTTCTAACTTTTCAAAATCCAGCTTTACATCCCATCCCAACTCAGTTAGCCATATTTAAAGTGTTCAGTAGCTACATGTTGCTAGTGGCTGCCATATCGGACAAGAGAGGCCTGGATCATTATTGATAATGTTTCAAGAATAGTTTGTTTAATAGGGCCTTAAGTAGATGTGATATATCAAGCTTGGGTTTATACATTTTAATTTTCAAACTAGCTGGAAAGGCAAGAGATGGGAATTTGTGGGTATTACTACTGCATTTACCCCAACCCCTTATGTCCCAGCAAATCTTTAAGTGTTTGCTAATGTGTTGACCTTGTTCAGGATTATTAAGGTTGTGTTTTTCCCTGAAAATCTGATGGGCAGTTCTGCAGCTTCCACGTCACCCTGAATAAGGCAGTGATGCTCCTCTCTTCAGGGCACCAAGTGTTTCTTGAGAGCCCAGTGAGCATGAGCAGGTGTTGGGATATACAGAATGTCCTTTCTCATTTTTGGACAAGGGAAGTATCCTGAACTTAATACATAGGCTGATGAGTTTGGCATGGTGTCCTGGAGATAACCTGGACTAGCTTTTTAGAGAGGTGACTTATCAGTGCTTGGTAAACCCCCGATAGTTTTAATGGAAAAGTAAACAGCTGTTTACTTTTTAAAAGATTCATGCCAGACTAGATCTCAAGGACACATCATCTTGGTAGAAATTAGACATGGAAAGCGTTCATCTCTGGCATGATTTGCACTCACTCAGGACATAGGGGTGGGCAGTCAGTGCACACACTCTCTCTCTGTCAGTGAGTCTCACTAAGCAAGTTCTAACCTTGATTCTTCTGTGGAAGTACAGGAGATCAGGTGACTGTGGCCTCCCAGCCAAAGAAGGGAGGAACAAAGAGAAAAAAGGGGAGAGAATTAAAAGGGATGTGACCCAAAGGAGAGTATCCTGTCACCCTAAATTAAGGACACAGAAGTTCCAAAAATGCTGTTTTAGAAGGGCCTGCTTTGAAAGGCAGAATTCAGTTTGGATGTCTAAGTTTTGATGCATGTTTGGGGTTATTCTGGCCGCCAGGTGTCACCCATTGATTTTTTTGTAGGGCTGGTATATATGGCTGGCCAGGCTAACATATGCTGGTGTTTCTTCATTGCCCTTATGTACATTTCATGCTGTGATTGCCTCAGTGGTCAGAGGTGGTGACCTTTCCAGAGAGGGGACTTTCTGTCAGTCAAGGTATATGCATGTTTTTTAAAATTGGCAGAAGAAAGAACAAGCAATAATCTAGTCGGTTACAAACTAGTTGTTTATAGCCTGATGTTGTGATCAGAGATTGAAAGGCTGGGCAATATGGATTCAAGTGGAAACTCAGCATGATTTTCTTTGAGTTCCAAAACCCTTAAAGTCCACCTGAGTTTTTTGTGATACTAAAATTATTGATGGTAAATCAGCACAAGTTTTCACAATATAAAGAGGTTTAATTAAACCAAACAAACAAAATTAGTACAAGTGAATCACGGGCTTATGTATTTTGAAGGCAGATACCGTGAATAACAGTGAGGGTACAAGAAGTTATTGGTGGTGATGATGAAATAGACTAAAAGCAGGAAGCGGATGTGGCTCAATCTATAGGGCTCCCGTTTACCATATGGGAGGCCCCGGGTTCGGTTCCCGGGGCCTCCTGGTGAAGGCAAGCCAGCCCACGCGTCGCGGTGAGCTGACGCAGCAGGACGACCCGGCAAGGGGAGACAAGCAGACACAGAAAAACACACAGCAAATAGACACAGCGAGCACAAGCAGCAAGGGGGGGGGGATAAATGAATAAATAAATAAAATATTTTAAAAAAAAAGAAATAGACTAAAAGCCTTTCTGCTTCCAAAGAGACTAGACAGCTTACAGTTAATGTACATGCTTGTTAGCTGTGGGAAAATTTATAGGAATGAAAAAGAAGTCAAGTAGACCTTGCAGGATCTATTTCTTAAACAAAGAATCATGTCTTTGTTAATTATATGTCTTAATAATTTTACAGAAAATTTTCCTTAACAATAGATGTATTAAAAACATTCTTTCTGAAGTTTATGGCCCTGATAAAGACATTCTTTCATATTAGGCTGCAAGTTATAAAGAAATAAAATATAGTAAACTGATAATGTCCTAGGTATTAGTTTTTGATTGCTATCTTTTTTAACTAATTTATGTATACTTTAAACGGTATACCATGTAGTTTCATTATTTATAATTAATTGTTTTTGTGTGTGTGTCTGTGTGGTAATCAACCAGCAAATTATGTCTAATAAATATAGTTTTTATAGGAAACAATGCCATTATCAGCCCAAGCCCAAATCTTCAATTTACTTGTCCCTAGTCACTGTCTAGAGGTTTCAAGGAGTCAGTGTAGAAATAGAAGAACAATTATAAATAATTCCTTCATTTTATTATTGAGGAAACTGAGTTGTGAGCATCACAAAGCTCCTAACTGGAGGCAAGTTAGTGGCTGCCCTGGGATTAGAGCCTGAGTCTCCAGATTGATTCCCAGTTCAGAGAGAAGGTAACTCTTAATTTCAGGAACAGCCTTGGATTTAGAGACCAGGGTTTTAGTTAGTTCAAGTTCTGCCCCTCATACCTCCGTTGGACAAGGTGGCTGACCTCTTTGGGCCTCTGCTGGTGAGTAGTGGTTCCCATACTTTGGATATTGTGGTTCAGTGAAAATTATGCTGGCCTGGTGCATGATTGTGTGGTAAGCTCCCAACTTCTTTAATAAAAAAAGTAAATTGCACTGGCAACTTTGTGAATTTTTACGTAAGGAAAGCAAAGTAGTAACTATTAATTATCATTGTGATTTTTTTTAAGACAAAAAAGCATTTTTGATTATCACCAAAAAAGTTCTAAGTTCAGCCCTTTAAATTTAATAAAATTAGTTTTATGATATGTTTTGCCAAGTCATTTGATATTCTAATGAAATTTTGTGAACACCACAGTACCCTGATCTCACTTCTCATTTTGACATGGATCTGTGAACTTCATCATCTGTTCTCAGTCCTTTTGGAACCCCTGGACACATCCCTGAATTTCCTCCAGCTCAGAGTTTATAACTCTTTGTCTGTGTATGGACAAAACAGAGCTGCCTGTCTTAGAATGCATGCTGCTGAATTCTGGAAGCATCTGTTTACCCCTGCAATAAAGGTTTCTAATGCTTGTATGCATAACCTCTTCGACAATCGGGACCTAACTGTAGTCTTACCATAATGCATTCCTTCTTTGGAATTTTTGTTAAAAGTGAATGATATGTGGCCATATTCATTCTGTAGTGCTTCTGTGGTTTGAAAATCTTTTTTGCTTGGGTTTGTCTATTAGCATTCTCGTCACCTTTTTCTAGTAGGGGGAGAGTAATTGTGAGGAATATAAGAGGGAAGGTTGTGATTCTGGGCTCATTTACTGTAACAGAATTAATGTCCCATATAAACATTAAAGATAAAATTAGGAATTACTTCTAAGTTGTCCATTTAAACTACTGATAGCAGAGGCTAACATTAAATATTGTGATTTTTCTCCATAGAATATATCAGAAACATGGGAAGGCCAATGGAAATGTTTTAAAGTGCTTCTCTTTAATCACTTTTGTATCCAGTTGCCTTTGATTTGTGGAACCTATTATTTTACAGAGTATTTCAGTATTCCTTATGATTGGGAAACAATGCCAAGATGGTATGTCATAAAAATATGATTTTTATACTCAGTTATGTTTATCATCCAATTAAAATATCTTTCTATGTTCTAATTTAGCAGCTTACAAGAGGGGGTGTTTCTAGCATCAGAAGCTTCCATAGCATACTTTTTATTAATTGTATATAGATGTACATGCTTATATTGAATAAAAGAGAGCGGGAATTGAAAGATACTAAGAAAAAAACATTACATGTCAAGTTTAAAATGAATGAAAACAATGAGAGAATGTTTTGTGAGGTTTATAAAAGTTGTGTCCATATAAACAGAAATATCATGTATTTGTGTTCAAATAGTATTCGTATTTACCTTTCTGTACTTGACAATTCCTGAATACAGATCCACAAACATATGGATATATATATTTCCATGTAGTATATGTTCAACATATAATAGGGTTTTTATGTATATGTGTATTTAAAAAATAATTTTTGCCCATCACACTTAGGTTATGTCCTTCTCTTTGGTGGAAAAAGTGAAATGGTTTTACTATAATTACTCTTAGTCCAAGTCTTTTATCAATGTGGTTAATGGTCAATCTCTTTGATCTTGACTTTAATTCATATCCTATTGTATCTTGTGGCTTTGAGAATTAGTTGATCAATATATCCAATGAGGTCAAGCTGGTAAATAGGTTTGTTTTTGGTTTTATGTAATGCCTCAAGCAGAGTAAATGTCTAGATTGCGTAAATGAAAATTACTCCATACTCAGTACAGTATTTCCATCTTCAAGGTTTATGCTTCTGGCAAGATGCTTTTGCTGTGCGGTGATTGAGGACACCTGGCACTATTTCCTGCATAGGCTCTTACACCACAGAAGAATATATAAATATATTCATAAAATTCATCATGAGTTTCAGGTATGTCAGAATTATACATAATAAATTCCCTTTCTAAGGCAGAATATCATAATTTTTATTGTCTGAGCATTTTTTAAAATTCAGAGGTGTTTTTAATACTCTTCCTTTGGCATGATTATTAAGAATATAGCACACACAAATAAGCACACAGAATCTGTTCTACAGATTTTCCTCATTATCTAAATTTCACGGTAAATTGAAAACTGAAAAAAAAAATTTACATGAAATATTTCAGACTCTCCGCCTTGCTGCCACAATTGGTTATTTGGAATTTGGGAGTGGCTTTAGTTTTGGCAGCATCATTTAAATAGGGCCTAAAATCAACAAACCTTTACTCTTTAAACTTCTAAAACAAACCTTTAGTCTTTAAACTTCTAAAACAATTACCCGTTTAGGTTTAACACATTTCCACTGAATTGGAGACACCGAGAAAAGTAGTGATATTTTTAGATTTTATCGGAATTGCTTTGATGTAGCTTTGACAAACTGGCTATGTCAGAATGTTCTGCATTGATTCTGATTTACATGGTATCAAGCTCCCTTTTTTGTTAGAGCAAATTTAAAGGTAAAGTTCAAAATTAGCCCTCAAGTCAATTGTTTAATACTTTTATCTTAAACCCATTAAGACAGTTATTAAGATTTTATTGAGGACATCCCTATTACCTTTTGATTTTTGATAGGTACAAAAGAATATTTTTATTGAGAATTACTTATATATATGGCTAGGGATATTATCCCTAGTTATAGAAATAATATAATTTTATAAACTTATGTTTAAATAACATGGGATAGATTAATTAAAGTTCTTATCTATTTGTTTTAGGCTCCATTTGGAATGGAAGCTGAATATGCACATCCTCTGGAAACCCTAATTCTTGGAACTGGATTTTTCATTGGAATCATGCTTTTGTGTGATCATGTAATTCTTCTTTGGGCATGGGTAACCATGCGTTTGATAGAGACTATTGATGTTCATAGGTGAGTTATGGTTTTTATAGTTTTGATAAGGTATCAAAATATCTTTATTTTCATGGTCATAAGATTATCTGTATTTTTAAATAGACTAGTAGGAAAAAGTTAGTTTTATTAATGTTGTTATTTTAAAGAAAGTAGGAGAACATAACCATTGGATAAAAGTTCAAATCATAAAGATGTCTTTCAATAAAAGAAGATTTTGCCCTACCCATGCTGTTATCATTTTTACAATGCATTATTTGGACAAATGAAAACGAAATTATTAGGTTTTACGAAAATGCCCTCTAATCGTGTCCCTATTTACACATTTACTGGGAATGTGTGCAAATGTTTTCCCTCCCCCCCAGCAGGCTTCCAGACTGTCATATTTCCATATTTCAGTCATTTTGTTTGCTACCAACATTGCCTTTTTTTTTTTTTTTTTTGCTAATGTACTTTCTTTTTTTTTTTTTTTTTTTGAGATTTTATTTATTTATTCATCCATCCTCCCCCTGCCGCCCGCGCTCACCGGGTCAGCCAACCACGCCATGCGGGCGGGCCCGCCCCCACCAGGAGGCCCCGGGAACTGAACCCAGGGCCTCCCATATGGTACACGGGAGCCCCTCTGATTGAGCCACAGCCGCTTCCCCCAACATTGTCTTTTTTTTTTTTTTTTTTTTTTTATTTATTTTTTTTTACTGGGAGGTCCCGGGGATCGAACCCGGGTCCCTCCATATGAGAGACGGACGCCCAACCAGTTGAGCCACATCCGACCCCAACATTGTCTTTTTAATCTTTGTTAATAAGGGAAATGAACTTTGAAAGTTCCGATCTGCATTACCACTATGATTACTGAGGCTGAGCATCTATTTGTGTGTTTAGTGACCAATTGAATTATTTACTTTTTAAAATTACCTTTTTAATATCTGCCCATTTTCTGTTAGTTTATAAGTCTTTTTCCTATTGGTTCATGTACGCTTTGTTTTCTTACATATGTTGTAAATATTTTCTCCCCAACTGTCATTTGAAATTTAACTCTAGGTGGTTCTTTGGTGGTACTGAAGTTTTAAATTTTCATGTAGTCAAATCTGTCATTCAGTTCCTTTATAACTTTTGGGTTTCATGCTGTGCTTAGGAATAGGAAGGCCTTTCTGAAAGATGAATGTTCCAGTAAAAATGTCTTGTGGTTTTCTTAAAAATTTGGTTAAATTTCATAAGGCAGGACCAACGATTCTTTATCATCGTTCTGTTACAAACCTAAACCTATCTCTTATTTGAAAAAATATTGAAACATTCAGCCTTCACTGAATAAGAATATTTCTAGTCTCCACTGTCCAGCAATTTTTTTTTTTAATGATAAAAGCTGTAGCCTGCAATAGTACATATTTCAGATGCTTCCTTTCTATAGATTTGGGAGATATTTTATATTACATTTTAAAACTATTTAATCACTATGTAAATGCTTAGCATCCTAACTTTTCATTATTTGAAATTATTATATGTTCATTATATTCTGACTTGGGATCTGTCATACTTACAAAGGCAAATTCTAAGAATGACTGAACCACGAAAGTAGCAAAATTAATGCTTCAAGTCTAGGTAGAGAATATTCTGTAGGTGAATTGTACCTGCCATATACTGTCTATCGCTTTAATCCCTCAATCCCTCCTTCCTTCCCAGCTCCCCAAAGGGAAGAAGGAGTTGGGGTGATTCAGACTGCTATTGTGCAGATGTAATTATGGCTATAACAATTTAGATATGTAATCATAAATAAAGGAGGGGATTCTAAAAGGATCTCATATATGTTCTGATTATAGATATCACACTGGTATTTTAATTTAAATCTTGGTACATTTAATTCCAACTTTTTATTGCCTAAAAATGTAAAAGAAATTGCTACACAGTGATTCTCAGGTCTAGCATTTTTAATGCTTAATACTAATATCACATGACCTTTCCCAAAAGACATAAGTAGTATTATGGACATTATTTACAACTATTGCAGTCTATGGTGAGAGAGCATCTTTAAAACAGAAAAGAAAAATTATTTCTGAAAATATAAATTTAAAGGTTTATTACTATAGCCCTTCTCTTTCAGCTTTTAAAGTATTTAATGTACAATTCTCATAGATCTTTTAAGTTTTTTTTGTATTTCTTAAGGTGGTTTCTAGAAAATGCACACTTTTTGGTAAAATTTTGGCTTTTGTAAACATATCAGAAATGAAATGACTTAGGTAAAGTGGAATGTTTTTTAATTAATGAGTATATTCCTTTCAAGGAAAAATGTTATTTGAGTTGTATTGGTTACCTTAGTAATCTTGATCGTTTTTATTTCAGTGGTTATGATATTCCCATCAACCCTTTAAATCTCATCCCTTTCTACGCTGGTTCTCGGCATCATGACTTTCACCACATGAACTTTGTCGGAAACTATGCTTCCACATTTACATGGTGGGACAGAATTTTTGGAACAGACTCTCAGTTTATTGCCTACACTGAAAAGATGAAGAAGTTTGAGAAAAAAGACTGAATAAACATTTTTCGTAGACCTTACTGAAGACACACATTTTCCTGAATTGAAACTAGTAGCCAACATTGCTTCTGGGATGCAGAAATAAACATGTCATGGCTGCTGAGTGATGGAAAGAACATTAACACCTTTAATTATCTTTCTTGTGGGAACTTTTCTACTTTACATACAAGTTGGTTTTAAGTACTGTAATACCATACGCCTGAAGTTGGAATTGGTCTTTAAATCTTTTAAATAGATAGGGCCCATTCCAAAGAGCTCTTAGTAGTGTAGTGTTAGCATCATATTGAACTTTAAACGTTTTTTAGAATTTGCCTGAAGATCAAAATATCATGGGTTGGAGCACATAATTGCTAAAGTGAGTGACTGAAGCTGCTGAATCAGGAATAGCCAGCCCTGAGCACTTCCACTCTTGTCAGGAGCTGACCGATTTGGGGTGTTCTACCTTTCTTTGAGGAGTCCTTTTTGATTGCAATGCACTACTGGAATCTGTTAATTAAAGCATTTCTGTATCTATGCAAGTGGAATATTTTAGTCTGAAGGCTTGAATTTTTTTAAAAATTGGGCTTTATTTCTGCTATTTACACATTCATTTTTGTATATCAAGTTCTCTTTACACTTAAATCTGTATCTTGAAACTGTGAACTGACTTGCTGTATTTGCACTTTGAGCTGTTGAGATAAATGATTTTTGTCTATCTGTCCATTTGTGAACATCAGCTGTCACTGTTTATTCTTACAAAGAAAAGCACAGAAATCATTTAATTACATTTTGTAATTAAAGGAATATTCCTATTTTTTAAGTGCTTCTTTTACTAAACTCTTTAATTCACAGTTTCAACATGTATTTATCAGGCTATGTATTGTGGGAAATTCTGTTGACATGATATAGAAGCAGCTCTTTTTCCTGCTTAGAAAATTTGTGTTTTCTGTAAAGATGGAAGAATAGAGCTAAACCTTTTAGGGTTGATTTAATCTCAAGTACCTAACTCAAACCAAGCGTTGGGAATTCTAGCTCACTGTTTTGTGTGTGTGTGTGGTGGTTTTTTTTTTTTTTTTTTTTTTTTTTTTTGGTGGTGGTGGGGTTGTTTTAAAATATGGAGCCATTTTCTGATGAGTTTCTTTTTTTCTCTCTGTAGAAACTTATACTGTAAAAAGGTCTGGGAAATGGAGTCAAGAAGTTACAACGGGAGGGGGCAGGGCCGTGCGCGGGGCATTGTGGGCCTGTGGCGGCAGCCCGGGCAGCCGCTGGTGGCCCTGGTCGCTGATGGGCTGGGTCCAGGCTGCCTTGTGTGGCAAGTGGAGCCAGAGCCCTTCCTCTGGTAGCGACCCGATGACGTGGAGGCACCTCATCCTGAAACTGAGCAGAGGGCCGAGTTTTGGAGACAACTGATGTGTTTGAGGTGTCTGACCAGCGTGGGAAATATCAGACTGGCCAGTTTTTCCTTCGTAGTGTATTTGGCTACCGAGACATCATCCTTTTTCCCTGGTGGGCGAAGCTGTAGGACCAGGCTGTGGTTTTTGCAGCTCCAGAAAAGGCAGAAGTTCTAAGGAGGTGAAAGGCAAAACTCACACTTACTCTTAGGTGCTGATTGATGCTGGAAACTGTCCACATAAATCTCAGAGATCTCAGAAGATGTGAACTTCCTGGCCCACCATGGTGGCAACCGGTCCCTCTGTGCCAACCCAGGCCTGAACAGTGTCAGCCATGAAGACATCCTCTCCTACACCTCCACTGATCATTTTCCCATCCAGGATGAGCTCTCTGAAAGATTTCTGTATGACCAGCCAAAAGCACCCTCTTTTGTGGCTTGGGAGACACTACAGGCCTGGTAGGAGAAGAATCACCCCTGCCTGGAGTTCGCCATTGTTCATCGGGAAACCACAGAGAACATCCGCATTACTGTCACTCCCTTCTACGTGGGCATGTGGGAAGCCCAGAATTCCCACATCTACTGGTGGTGGTACTGCATCTGCTTGGAGAGCCTGGACAGTGATGTGGTGCAGCTCCTGAGCAGCACTGGAGGATATTCAGCCTGTCTGGCACCTTGGAGACAGAGCAAGGCCACTGGATGGTGGGCAGGGAGCCCATGATATCCAAGGAGCAGCCACGTTCCAGTACAGCAGCCCTGTCTCCCTGCAAGCTTCCAGTGGGCACATGTGGAACATGTTCCGCTTTAAGAGGCCTGATGGCTCGCACCCACTTTGATGTCGTGATCCCTCCCTCCCCTCTGGAAAGCAAAAAGCTTGATGGGCCAGCTGAGGCCCATTATACCCAGGCTCAGCCCCTCAGAAGGAGAGCTCTCATCCCATAATTGCTCCAGAATTCTTCTCTCTCCCCAATTATGGGCCACAATGGGTCTCTTAATTGTATGCTCCACTTGATTGTGGGGTTTTTTTAGAGGAGGGAAGACCCATGTAGGGCTCCTGTAGGGCTGGCCTCCAAGTAAGCCCTGCCTATACTGTGTATCTGCAAACCTTTCCACAGGGAACTTTGGTGTTCAGCTGCAATAGGCCTGGAGGAGTTGCATGGCCTGTCACAAGTTGTTTGGAATGTGAGGTTTGGTCAAATAAACCAGTGCACGTCTGGCCACCCTTGTCATTTCTGCCCCTGGGATCTCAGGCTCCCCTTTTGACTTGACCTTCCTGGCCTTAAAGGGATCCCTCACCCCCACTCTCACTAGTGTATTTATGTCTCCCTCCTGAGGCTGGGACTGGCTGGACATCTTCCCAGGGTCACTGGTGGGGTTGGAGCTGGACACTGGCTCTCTTTATCTCTGCCAGGTAAAGAGGGATGCCAGCATCAGGGTCTAAGGAGTGAAGTAAGGCAGCAGGCATGCCCTGGACCAATGGGCTTGCCAGCCAGGAGTGTGACAGTCTGTCAGGCACCCAGAACACAAAGGCAGGGATTCAGAAGAAGAGCAGCTTTAAAAGGTATAGATGGTAGCCAAGCTACTTTTGGAGCTTCTCTCTTATATCTAAGGAATGGATGTGAATTGTGCTAAATCTTTGCCCTGGCTATTAGGATTCTTTATTTTTATTTTCATTTTTTTAAATTCTGTACATTTAATAATTGAAAATATAAATAAAAACTAAAATGTACACAGATGAATAAATACATTTCTCAATTAAATGTACTGGATACATATAAATTTTTTTTTTTAATCAAACAATATGTGACAATATATTTGGTTCATAGTAACGCATTCATACAGTATTTGTCCTTTTGTTTCTGGCTTGGTTCCCTCAACATCCATGTTGTCATATGCTTTACTACTTCATTTCTTCTTACAGCTGCATAATATTCCATCATGTGAATACACCACAGTTTATCTGTTCATCTGTTGATGGACACATGGGTTGTTTCCAACATTTGGCAATTGTGAATAATGTCGCTATGAACATTGGTGTGCAGATGTCTGTTTGTATCACTGCTCTCAGTTCTTCTGGGTATGTATCCAGTAGTAGTATTGTTGAGTCACATGGCAAGTCTATATTCAACTTCTTTAGGAACTGCCAAACAGTCCTCCACAGTGGCTGTACCATTCTGCATTCCCACCAACGTGAAGAAGTGTTCCTATCTCTCCACATCCTCTCCAACACTTGTAGTTCTCTGTCTTTTTAATAGTGGCCATTTTGATAGGGGTGAAATATATCTCATTGTAATTTTGATTTGCATTTCCCTAATCATTAGTGATGTTGAGCATTTCTTCATGTGTTTTTTTTTCCCACGTGTATTTCTTTGGAGAAATGTCTGTTCTAGTCTTTTGCCCATTTTTTAATCGAGTCATTTGTTTTTTTTACTGTTGCGTTATAACATCTCTTTGTATATCCTGGATATTAAACGCTTATCAGGGAGGCGGCTATGGCTCAATCGGTGGGGCTCCCGTTTGCCATGTGGGAGGCCCCGGGTTCGGTTCCCGGGGCCTCCTGGTGAGGGCAGGCCCGCCCGCACGGCGTGGTTGGCTGACCTGGCGAGCACAAGCAGCAAGAGGGGGATAAATGAAGAAATAAATAAAATCTTTAAAACAAACAAACAAACAAACAAAAACGCTTATCAGATATGTGATTTCCAAATATTTTTTTCCCATTGAATTGGTGCCTTTTCACCCTTTTGACAAAGTCCTGTGAGGTGCAAAAGTGTTTAACTTTGAGGAGGTCCCATTTATCTATTTTTTCTTTTGTTGCACGTGCTTTAGGTGTAAGGTCCAAGAAACCATCACCTACTACAAGGTCTTGAAGATGTTTCTTGTTGTAATTCAGCATGGAGGTAGACGGTGCCAGGAATGATCCAAAGAAAGATTGGGACCAGGGGACTTCACTCCATGTGGAATGCAGGCAAGTTTATTTAGGTTGAAGCTGCTTTTTATACTACAAAGCTGATAACGAAAGTAGGGCGTCCTTCGCTAGTTTCTCAGCTTGGTACGTGAGAGTGCTGCTTGTTTCTGTGTTTCCAATATTTCTTGGGAATTCAGACAATAACATCTTAGTGATGTGTTCATTCTGCTCTGCCTCCTCCCACTGATGTCTGCAGTATGCAGTGTCCTTGGAGACATTTACTAATATTTCTCTGCCAGCAAGCATGCTTTTTATTTTATTTTATTTTTTATTTTTATTTTTTAAAGATTTTATTTATTTATTCATTTATCCCCCCCTTATTGCTTGTGCTCGCTGGGTCAGCTAACCATGCCGTGCGGGCGGGCCTGCCTTCACCAGGAGGCCCCGGGAACTGAACCTGGGGCCTCCCATATGGTAAACGGGAGCCCCACTGATTGAGCCACAGCCGCTTCCCAGCAAGCATGCTTTTTAAATGCTTAACCCTTTATGCTCTGACTCTCAGCATCTTTTCCAACAGTTTCCCTCCATTTTCTTCTAGTAGTTTTATGGTCCTGGCTTTTATATTTAGATCTTTGATCCATTTTGAGTTGATTCTTGTATAGGGGGTGAGATAGGGGTCCTCTTTCATTCTTTTGGTTATAGATATCCAGTTTTCCCAACACCATTTGTTGAAGAGACTGTTTTTTCCCATCAGTGTGGGCTTGGTAGGTTTGTCAAAAACCAGTTGACTGTATAGGTGAAGGTTTGTTTCTGGGTTCTCAATTCTATTCCACTGATCAATGTGTCTATCTTTATGCTAGTCCATGCTGTTCTGACCACTGTAGCTTTGTAATGTTTCAAGATTAGGCAGTGAAATTCCTCCCATGTTGCTCTTCTTTTTTAGAATGCTTTTGGCAATTTGGGTGCACTTACCCTTCCAAATGAATTTGGTAATTGCCTTCTCTAATTCTGTAAAGTAAGCCATTGGGATTTTGATTGGTATTGAGTTGAATCTATAGATCAGTTTAGGTAAGATTGACATCTTCACGGTATTTATTTGTCCAATCCATGAACATGGAATGCCTTTCCATTTGTTTAGGTCTTATAAAATTTCTTTTAGCATTGTTTTGTAGTTTTCTGCATATAGGTCCTGGACTTGTTTGGTTGAATTAACTCCTAGGTATTTGAGTCTTTTTGTTGCTATTGAAAATGGAATTTTTCCCGATTTCCTCCTCAGATTGTTCATTACTAGTGTACAAAAACATTACTGATTTTTGCATGTTGATCTTGTATCCTGACACTTTGCTGACGCATTTATTAGTTCGAGTAGCTTTGTTGTGGATACTTCAGGATTTTCTAAGTACAGGATCATGTCATCCTCAAACAGTGAGAGTTTTACTTCCTTTTTTCCTATTTGGATCCTTTAATTTTTTTTTTTTCTTGTCTAATTGCCCTAGCTACAACTTCTAGTACAATATTGAGTAACAATGGTGACAGTGGGCACACTTGTCTTGTTCCCAATCGTAGAGGGAAAGCTTTCAACCTTTCTCCATTGAGTATGATGTTGGGTGTGGGTTTTTCATATATGCCTTTTATCATATTGAGGAATTTTTCTCTATTCCTATCTCTTGTAGTGTATTTTGTCAAATGCTTTTTCTGTGTCTATAGAGATGATCATGTGTTTTTTTTTTTCTTTCAGTTTGTTAATGTGGTGTATTACATTGATTTTCTTAAGTTGAACCAACCTTGCATACCAGGAATAAATCCCATTTGGTCATGATGCATAAGTCTTTTGATATGCTGTTGGATTCGATTAGCAAGTATTTTGTTGAGAATTTTTGCATCTATGTTCATTAGAGAGATTGGCCTGTAATTTTATTTTCTTGTAGTGTCTTTATCTGGCTTTGGTATTATTGTGATGTTGGCTTCATAAAATGTGTTGGGTAATTTTCCCTCCTCTTCAAATTTTTGGAAGAGTTTAAGCAGGATTGGTGTTAATTCTTTTCTAAATGCTTGGTAGAATTCACCTGTGAAGCCATCTGGTCCTGGACTTTTCTTTGCTGGGAGATTTTTGATGATGGATTCAATCTCCTTAACTGTGATTGGTTTATTAAGTTCTTGTATTTCTTGTAGCATCAGTGTAGGTTGGGTGTTCATTTCTAGGAATTTGTCCATTTCATCTAGGTTGTCTAGTTTGTTGGTATGTAGTTTCTCATAATATCATTTTATGATTCTTTTTATTTCTGTGGGGTCATTTGTAATTTCCTCCCTTTCATTTCTGATTGTATTTATTTGCATCTTCTCTCTTTTTATCTTTGTTAATCTAGCTAGGGATTTGTCAATTTTATTGATCTTCAGCTTTTGGTTTTGCTGCTTTTCTCTTTTGTTTTTCTCTTCTCATTTTCATTTATTTCTGCTCTAATCTTTATTGTTTCTTTCCTTCTGCTTGCTTTGGGATTGGTTTGCTGTTCTTTTTCTAGATTCTCTAGTTGCTCAGTTAAGTCTTTGAGTTTAGCTCTTTCTTCTTTTTAAAATATAGGTATTTAGGGCTATAAATTTCCCTTTCAAGACTCCCTTCGCTGTATCCCATAAGTTTTGACACGTTGTGTTCTCATTTTCATTTATCTCAATATATTTACTGATTTCATTTGCAAATTCTTCTTTGACCCACCGATTATTTAGGAGTGTGTTGTTCAGCCTTCACACAGTTGTGAATTTACTTTTTTCCTGTCTATTATTGATTTCCAGTTTCATTCCATTATGATCTGAGAAGGTGCTTTGTATAATTTCAATCTTTTTATATTTACTGAGAGCTGCATTGTGACCTAACATGTAGTCTATCCTGGAGAAATATCCATGGGTGTTGCCGGTCAGGACCTGGGTCCGTGAAAACGGTATCGTGGATGAGAAAGAAAGAATAAGACAAAGAGAAGAAAAACTGGGATCAGGGGACTCTCTGTCCGATATGGATAGAAGAGCCCAGTCACCTCATAGAGCGTGGCTTTTATTCGTTGTTTGGCGAATCAAAATACATGTGCACATGTGTTAGGGTAATAGATACTTAACAGTTTCACATGAGCTGAAATCAACACGTCTTAAAGGTCAATGACTCAGCTCTTTTACACTTCTGTAATTTACAAACATTGTCTCAGGCTGTTTCTTCATGCAGCTCCTAGAGCATGAGACTGGAGAGCTTGTTTATTATATTCCAAGGTGACCTGCTTTTCCGTCAGTAGTCATAGTCTAAAACTCCATCATTTCCCCCCTTTTTATTAGTTTTTTATTTTTTCCAGTGAAGATCATAGGAACCACTATATAAGCTGATACAAGTTGACCTCCTGTCACACTTGCCTTCTTCCATAGGCTCTTGTGACTGCCTGTCTTCAGTTGTCGTCCTCTGAGGATCTTACCCGTCATTGACTACCAGCCAAACTTTTGAGCTCTTACATGGAAGGCAATTTCATTAATATTAATGCTTCTTCACATTCCTTAAATGAATATTTGTGTGCAGATAATTAGTATTAAGATTTAAGGGGTTATTAGTAGAATCTTTCTACTAAATAATGCCAAATTTAGTTTTTCTTGGCCAAGTTTTTTTTTTTTTTTAACAGAAATGCTTTTATCTGGTCTAATACTTCATTTTTTCTATGAATATATGTTATTACTTTAGCCTGGACAATACAAACAAAATGCATATAACAATAATTCCTAATCCAATCCAAAATGATATTTGAACTGTTTTTTGTTTCCACCAGTGAAATGGCTGCACCAGTGGTTTCTTTCAATTCATTTTGATACATGCTCAATGCCTTCTTTTGCAATTCTAAAAGATCTATAGAAACACTATGCTTATATCCAATCAAATGGTTTTTCACTTCCTCCCAATCATATTCACCATTATTATAAGCCAAAGGAGTAATACAAAAAGAACTTTCATTCCAATCACATTTAAGAGCTCTTAACAAGTTTAAATTATAAATTTGATTACCCAAATGTATAATAGTTGTTTCAAGATCATTCATACGATTATTCAGTTCCATATCAATGTGAGACTGGCTATGCCACATCTCACTTGCCTTTTTATGCCAGTCCTTAACATATTGTTGATTCTGGACTCCTTGGTGCAGGGCTGTGCCAGTGATAGCTTCAGCAGTCATGATGCCAATCAGTCCCAAAATTCCTGCTATTAAAAAGTCCAATCAGTCTTAGTTCTTTTTAAATAATGGTTGAGGAAATTCCACAGCAACTGGGATTCTGGAGACTGCTGCCAATGTCTGGTCATCCAAACTGGTAACCATAGTCCTTCTTCTTGCTATAAAAAGACTTTGATTTTCCTGCAAGTGTGAATTCTTAAAACATGTAAATAAGGAGCAATTGAAGCAACTACTGTTCCTTTCATCAAAAGTTGCTGTTCCAATGATATAACTATAGGATCTCGTACACATACTATAGAAAATTGAGTTGATTTTCTCATTAAAATAGTAATATAAGTTTTGCTGCCTTGCCTTTAAAAAATTGGACCAGTTCCCAAAAATAATTTCCACAAATAACTTTAAGTTTTGTTAAGTTTAGTGTCCCATGGTTGTGGGATATATCTTCCTTGATTTTTCCAAATTATTGAGCTGTTAATAAATGCTGTATTACCAGAATTCCAGAAATAAGGATTACTGTCATTTGTGATTATGGTTGAATTATTAAAGAACCAAGATATGGTTTTGTTTTTAATAGGTTTCGGTATCCCTATAAGGGCCCGATCCTTTACAATTCTATAGGAATCATTAAACAACACAACCTCTGTAAGCCCATGACAAATATGCCATTTGTCATTAAGTAGTCTGTTGTGAGAGGGACATGTAAGATTTACCATATTTTCTGGTTTATATGGCAAAGAAGGGAAAATGAGAACATAAATTTGAGTTTGATTTTTCCTTGTTAAAACTATACTGCGATTTTTAGGTTGCATGCATACAGAACCATATCCAATACAAATAGGGCAGTCTATAAAAGGTAAAGTTAAATTTTCTATAAGTTTCCATTCTTTTGGCTTTAAGGGTAGTCATATTTATAGGTCCTGGAAAATGGTGAGATTGATTAAGATAAATTGGGTAAGACTCATCGTTTCAAGTTAACAGCTCTAGAAGAGGTGGGTTGGTTATGTATGCCCAATAAGTGTAATTATGATGTGGTATCTTACCTTGACCTAATACTTTACCTATAATTAATCGAATGTGAAACCACCATGTCCATAGTTTAAGTTTTGGCAGCATCTTCATCTTTAGGCTTGATTCTTCTGGAGGGGATCCACTGCTCTTCTCCTGTTTCTGTAATGATAAGAGCAAACCCTCGGCCCTAAAATTTTACCTCTCCTTTTTCCCATTTATTAGTTGTTTCATTTTTCCAATATATTGGTTGTGCACATTTTTCATTTTCATTCCTTTTTTTAACCTCCCAATGTCTTTCTGCTGCTGTGGTATTAGAAATTTGTTGTCTATTAAGAAAATTTAAGGTAAGCAATGCTTTAGATAGTTTGTCTTTAGCAGATTCTCCTCCATCTCCCCCTTTTTGTTTTTGCAGCATTAATTTTAATAAGTGATTGCTTTTTTCTACTATCGCTTGTCCTTGGGGGTTATATGGAATTCCTGTAACGTGTAATATTCCAGTCACCGCAAAATTTTTTGAAAGATTGACTAAGATGGGCAGGCCCATTATCAGTTTTTAGCTGTGCTGGCAGGCCCATTACTGCAAAACAATGTAATAAATGAGAACATGTGAGGCCTTTTCACCATCTTGAGCAGTTGCCCAAATAAAATTAGAATATGTGTCCACTGTCACATGCACATACTGAAGGTGGCCAAAAGAGGGCACATGTGTGACATCCATTTGCCAAATTTCATTAGGATGTTCTCCTCGGAGATTAGTTCCTGGAGAGAAAGTGGGGGCATTCATAGGCCCACAAGTAGGACATTGTCTAACAATTCTCTTACTTTCTTTTACTGTTAAGTGAGTATACTTATGACGTAAGCCAGAAGCATTAGTATGTGTAAGTTTATGATAATCAGCAGCAGATTCTGTATGAGCAATAAGTTTATCTACTAAATCATTCTGTGAAGCCATAGGGCCAGGAAGTTGAGAATGGGAACGAATATGAGTAATGTAGATTGGATTAGATCATTCATGAACAGTTTTTTGTAATTGTAGGAAAAGAACTTCTAATTCAGAAGCTGGAGTTATTTGAGCTGTTTCTATATGACAAACAACGTGACAAACAAGCAGAATCAGAGAATCAGACACAATATTTAAAGGCTCAGAAACATCAGTAACAATTGAATAACAGCCATAAGTTCTACCTTTTGGGCAGATAAAGTGTTTTCCAAGATTTTGTAGTTGGGCCTAAATAGCCTGCATTTCCATTACTGCTGCCATCAGTGTAGTAAGTTGGCTCAGCAGAGAGTGGTTGTTGTTTGACAACCTTAGGAAGAATCCATGAAGTACGTTTTAAAAACTAAAAATTTTGAATTTGGGAAGTGATTGTCAATTGTTCCAATAAAATCTGCTAAGGCCACTTGCCAAGAGTTACTGAACTGCCAGAGCTGAGAAAGCTCCTGCTTTGTAAGATCTAGTATGATTTTATCAGGATCTCTAGCCATAAGCTGTCTCAGGCTAATACGGCCCTTTGATATTATTGCTGAGATTTTTTCAGGATAAGTATGAAGTTTTTTTTTGTATCTTTGTTTGGTAGGAATATCCATTCTATTATGACCTCCTCTTGCCAAAGTACCCCAGTAGGGGAATGGCAAGATGGAAATATTAAAAGAGAAATTGGAAGATTTACATTTATCCTTGTTTGTTGGCTATTTTGTACTCTTTTTTTCTAGCCATGTTAACTCCTCTTTTGTTTCTGGGCTTAAGTTGCGAGGACTATTTAAGTCAGGGTCTCCTGTTAGAATATTGAAAATATTAGTTAAAGCATAAGTTGGAATTCCTAAAGTAGGCCGTACCCAATTAATATCACCCAGTAATTTTTGAAAATCATTTAAAGTACGTAAATTATCAGTACGAAACTGGACTTTTTGTGGAGTTATAGTATTTTTATTAATAGTATGTCCTAAAAATTGAAAAGGAACCTGTTTTTGAATTTTTTCTTCTGCTATTTGCAATCCATGTTGAGGAAGAATTTCTTTAGCCAGCTGAAATAGTTGTTTCAGCTCAGAAGATTGCTTGGTGGCAAAAAGCATATCATCCATATAATGAATAATTGTAGCCTTAGGAAATTGTTTTCGTAAAATTTGTAACGGAATGTGAACAAAGGATTGACATAATGTAGGACTGTTCATCATTCCCTGAGGTAAAACTTTCCACTGATATCGTTCAGTAGGAGCTGAATGATTAATAGAAGGAATAGTAAATGCAAATTTTTCTCTATCATTTGGATTAAAAGGAATAGTAAAGAAACAATCTTTTAAGTCAATAATAATAATATGCCAATTATGTGGGATCATAGCTGGGGATGGCAAACCAGGCTGTAAAGATCCCATAGGTTGAATAACTTTGTTAATTTCACGCAAATCAGTTAACATGCGCCATTTGCCAGATTTCTTTTTAATTACAAAAACTGGAGAATTCCACGGACTAGTAGAGGGCTCAATATGCCCTGCCATTAACTGCTCCTGCACTAATTCTTTCAGGGCTTCCAATTTTTCTTTCAGAAGGGGCCACTGTTCTACCCAGATAGGTTTGTTTGTTAGCCATTTTAAAGGCAATGCGAAGCCCTTTGTAACAGTAGTCCCTACTCTAAATTTGAATATCCTAGGCCACGGTAGTCTCCAGTATGTCGCATTTCAGGTTGGGAAGGGGGAGCATATTGCATGTGAGTAATAAGATGTTTAGCTGTATCAGAAACATGAGGAATATTCAAATAAGCTCCCCATTGGTATAATAAGTCTCTTCCCCATAAATTAAGTCCTACATCTGCAACATAAGGTTGCAGAGCGGCCTCTTGTCCTTCTGGACCTTCTACCTTAAATATCTGAGTACTCTGGTAAACATCCGTCATTGTGCCAACGCCAGTGAAAACTGTAGGCACCTTCTGCAAAGTCCAAGCTTGTGGCCAGTATCGTTTAGCAATAATAGAAACATCAGCACCAGTATCCACCAATCCTAAAAATATCTTTCCGTTTATTTTTATGGTAATTTCAGGCCTTTCATCTCCAATTGCTGTTTGCCAAAAAACTTTACGCCCAGTGGAACCAAATTCCTTTGCACATTTTAAAGGAGGTTTACCATACGGTAACAAAAGAAGTTGAGCTATGCTATCTCCTGATTCAATCTGATAAGGAGTTAAAGTTTGTACCAATAAACAAATTTCTCCATCAAAATTGGAGTTAATGATCCCCGTTTGCACCAAAACACCTTGGGTTGTAAGACTGTTGCGGCCAATGATAAAACCTACATTGTTTTCTGGGATAGGCCCTTTAATTCCTGTTCTTATTTTTTGTATACCAAGTGAAGGCGTAATGAACTTGGTTTCAGCTGAGGGAAGATCGACAGCTGCACTGCCTTTGGTAACTGCCTTAATCTCTGTTACAGGCCGGAGTGAGCTGCTCCGTTGCTGACTGGGTAGGTTTGAGCAAGGCTGGGAAATGTGCTCATATTGTTTGTCTGAGGGCCTTGAGCGAGGCCCGCTTGGAAGTTTCCCGACTTATTAATGAGAGTGCCATTTTTATGATATTTAGAATGGCATTCCTTGGCCCAGTGCAAACCCTTCTGACATGTAGGACACACGCGAGTCGGTATTGATCTATTATTGCCGCTAGGTGGCGCTCTTACACAAGTTTTGGCTCGGCAGTCTTTTTTCATATGACCTGGTTTCCCACATTTAAAGCAATTTAAATTATTAATCATAGGACTATGTCCCTTTATAGCAGCTGCAAGAAGGGTCATGTTATATGTATTAGACCCAATGTCTTGGCATGCCCTTATATAATCCTGTAAAGTACCTCCATTTGCCTTTATTGGACGCAAAGCCTTTTTATACTCACTATTAGCATTATCAAAAGCCAACATCAGAATAAGCATCTCTTTAAGGTCAGGCTGAGTTACTGTCTTGTTGACTACATCTGCCAGCCTAGCTACAAATTCAACGTAAGGTTCAGTATTTCGTTGAACAATTTTTGAAAATGATTGTACAGCCTGTCCAGGGGTGGCGATTCGTCACCAGGCAGCTAGACAGCACAATCGCACTTGTACAATGGCAATATCATCATATTGAGCTTGGCGAGGAACCCCGCCCATTGACCTATTCCTAATATTTGTTCAGCAGTAATAGGCACTGGTGGATTTTGCTGTTGATTTCGTCGTGCTACAATATTAGCTTTATCAGCCCACCAAGTTTTAAATTGTAAAAATTCTGCTGGACTAAGAACAGCTCAAGCTAACAAATCCCAGTCCCAGGGTATTAATCTGTCTGCTTGTGCCAGTCATTGCACCAATCCTTGAGTATAAGGAGAATATACACCATATTGAGTGCATGCTTGTTTTAATTCTTTGATAGTTTTAAAAGGAATAGGAGCATGCTCATACTGTACACCCCCTTGGGGATTGTCAGCATCTACTGGAATTTGAGTTACTGTTACTGGAAAAGTAGAAAGGAGTTGCATAGCCTCTGAATCTCCCTCTCTACTTCCCTGTGCTATACTTTTCATAATTGAAGAGGATGGTGCTGGCACAAAAACAAAAACTTTTGGAGGGTTGATGGAGTTTCAAAGGCCATGACTACCTACAATAAGCAGATCACTT
>JAKSZT010054342.1:381702-457824 GCA_026826555.1 Tolypeutes matacus | reverse complement strand
CTCATCCGCGGCACCGTTTTCACGGACCCAGAGCCTGACCGGCAACAGAGGGTCATCAAATATTGTAAAAAAATGGATCAGTAGATATCTTAGGAGGCGCAGACACTGGTTCAAAAGACAATAAATCAAAATTTGGAGCAGATGGCATAGCGACCGCTGGAAAAGTTCCATAAACTTCCTTTTTCTTTCCTTCTTTTTATTAGAGATGAGTTTATCTGTTTTAGCCTGTTCATTAACTTTTTCATCTATATTTTCATTAAAATCACCATTAGCTTGTTCTGCTATCGGTCCAGCAATAGCAGTATCCTGTTTAATATCTTCATCGTCATCTGATTGTAAAGGTTCAAGAGCAACAGAAATAAGACTACACAAAGACCATACATGAAGGGGAATTATTTCTCCCTTTTGATGAGCCCTTTTTAAAGCTTTCTTCACTAACTTCCATTGTTTCAAGTTTAAAATATCCCGCCCTTGTGGTTGAAACCAATAACAATGTTTCTGTACAAGAGAAAAATTTCCTCAAAAGCCGAGGATTAAATAGTTACACCGGTGCGTTTTAATAAAGTTTTTAACACTCTAGAGAACTCTTCAAAGTTTGACTGCTGATTACCCATTACCCTGATGATTCCAAGGATGAAGCTTACCTTTTCTGTTTTCTTTATCTTTTCAAACCGCTCTCAGGAGCTCCTTGGTCTGCGCACTGAATGAAAGAAAAGTTTCATTTTCAGGGTCCCTGTTCGGGCGCCATATGTTGCCGGTCAGGTGCCGGTCAGGACCTGGGTCCGTGAAAATGGTGCCATGGATAAGAAAGAAAGAATAAGACAAAGAGAAGAAAAACTGGGATCACGGGACTCTCCGTCCGATATGGAGAGAAGAGCCCAGCCACCTCATAGAGCGTGGCTTTTATTCGTTGTTTGGCGAATCAAAATACATGTGCACATGTGTAAGGGTAATAGATACTTAACAGTTTCACCTGAGCTGAAATCAACAAGTCTTAAAGGTCAATAACTCAGCTCTTTTACACTTCTGTAATTTACAGGCATTGTCTCAGGCTGTTTCTTCACGCAGCTCCTAGAGCATGAGACTGGAGAGCTTGTTTATTATATTCCAAGGTGACCTGCTTTTCCGTCAGTAGTCATAGTCTGAAACTCCATCACATGGGCACTTCAGAAAAATGTGTAACCCGCTGAGTTTGGATGCAGTGTTCTGTATATGTCTGTTAGGTCCAACTCGTTTATCATATTGTTCAAGTTCTCTGTTTCCTTGTTGATCTTCCGTCTAGTTGTTCTATCCAATGATGTGAGTGGGGTGTTGAAGTCTCCAACAATTATTGTCTGTTTCTGCCTTCAGTTTTGCCAGAGTTTGTCTCATATATTTTGGGGTACCCTGGTTAGGTGCGTACATATTTATGACTGCTATATCTTCCTGGTGGATCGTCCCTTTTATTAATATATAATGGCCTTCCGCATCTCATCACTTTTTTGCATTTAAAGTCCGTTTTGTCTGATATTAGTATAGCTACCCCTGCTCTTTTCTGGTTACTATTCACATGGAGTATCTTTTTCCAACCTTTTACTTTCACCCAGTTTATATCCCTAGGTCTGAGATGAGTTTCTTGTAAGCAGCATATGGATGGCTCATGTTTTTTTATCCATTTTATCAGCCTGTATCTTTTGATTGGGGAATTTAATCCACTCACATTCAATGATATAACTGTAAATGCACTATTTACTTCCTCCATTTTATTCTTTGGTTTTCATGTGTCATCTTAATTTTGTCCATCTTTTTAGTCCTTTGGTTATCCTTTCTGCTATTCTTTCTTCTATACTCTCCTCAAAGCCTCTCTCTCCTGTCTTTTTCTTTTAGGTTGTAAGGCTTCTTTTAGTATTTCCTGCAAAGGTGGATTCTTTTTTGCAATCTCTCTTAGTTTCTGTTTGTTTGTGAATATTTTATACTCACCTTCATATTTGAAGGACAGTTTTGCTGGATAAAGAATTCTTGGCTGGCAGTTTTTCTCTTTCAGTTTCCTGATTGTATCATACCACTATCTTCTCGCCTCCATGGTTTCTGAAGAGAAATCTGGCTAAGTCTTACTGGATGTCCCTTGTATGTGATGGTTTGCTTCTCTCTTGCTGCTCTGAGAATTTTCTCTTTATCTTTGACATTTGACATTCTGAGTAATATGTATCTTGGCGTAGGTTTATTTGGATTTATTCTGATTGGATACAGTGTGCTTCTTGGACATGTAAGTTCATTTTTTTCATGAGAGTTGGGAAATTTTCAGCTATTATTTCCTCAGATACTCTTTCTGCCCCTTTTCCCTCCTCTTCTCCTACTGGAACTCCCATGACATGTATGTTGTTGTATTTTCTGTTGTCATTCAACTCTCTGAGCCCCTGCTCAATTTTTTCCATTCTTTTCTCTCTTCAATTGTTCTGTCTTCAGTATCACTTATTTCTTCTTCTATCATTTGAGTCTGCTGTTGTATGCCTCAAATGTGTTTTTGATCTCACCTGTTGTGTCTTTCATTCCCATAAGGCCTGTTACTTTTCTGTTCAGTGTTTCAAATTCTTCTTTGCGTTAGCTCAATGTCTTCTTTTTTTTTTTTTAAACAATTTATTGAAGTATATATCATTCATATATGAACATACATGAACTATAAGTGTTCAGTAAACATCATGAACTTACAAAACAAACATGCATAACATCATGCAGTGCTCCCACACATCACCCCCCACAAACACCCTGCATTGTTGTGAAACATCTGTTAAAAAATCATGAAAGAGCATTGTCAAAGTAGTACTATTAACTATAGTCTGTATCTTCCTACCCTATACGTTTTTTAAGGATTTATTTATTTATTTGCTTACTTACTTTTATCCATTTTTACCACCCCCTCCCGTTTTTGCTGTTTCTGTGTCCATTCGCTGAGCAACTCTCTGTGTCCATTTCCTGCCCTCTCTTCTCATTCTTCTCCTTCTGTCTTCACTGGGATTCGATCCTTGGAACCTCTGATGTGGGAGAGAAGCCACCTACTGCCTGCACCACCTTAGTTCCTGGTTTTTCGGTGTGTCTCATCTTGGCTCTCCCTTGTGTCACTCTCCTGTTACATCATCATCTTGCTGCGTGGCTCATGGGGCCTGGCGGCTCACCCTCACATGGGGCCTGGCCACTCACCCACACGTGGGGCCTGGTGGCGCACCCATGTGCGGGGCCTGATGGCTCACCCACTTGCGCGACCTGGCAGTGCACCCATGCATGGGGCCTGGTGGCCCCCACACATTCTATATTTTTCTTTTTTTCTTTTTACCAGGAGTTATAAAGAGAGAATTCTGAAAGCAGCAAGAGAAAAACAATCCATCACATACAAGGGAGGCTCAATAAGACTAAGTACCAATTTCTCATCAGAAACCTTGAAGGTGAAAAGGCAGAGGTATGATACATTAAAGCTCTGGAAAGAGTAAAACTGCCAGTCAAGAATTCTTTAACCAGCAAAACTGTCCTTCAAAACTGAGGGTGAATTTAAAGTCTTCACAGATAAAAACTAAAAGAGTGTCACCAAGAGATCAGCCTTACAAGAGATATTAAAGGGAGTGCTGCAACCAGAAAGAAAAACAAAGGAGGGAGAGGCCTGGAAAAAAGTGTAGAAATGAAGATAATTAGTAAGGGTAACAAAAAGGGTCAAAATAAAAATAATTGTAAGATAGGTCAATGGAAAGTCAAAAGATATACTGGATGAAGTAAGTAATGCCTTTACATTAATAATGTTAATGTCAATGGATTGAACTCCCAAAGACACAGACTGGCAGAATGGATAAAAAAATATCAGCAGCTATATGCTGTCTACAAGAGACTCATCTTACATGCAAGGACACAAATAGACTGAAAGTAAAAGGTTGGAAAAAGATATTTCACACAAACAGCAATCAAAAAAGAGCTGGAGCAATGATACTAATATTGGACAAAATAGACTTTATATACAAAACTGCTACAAGAAATGAAGAAGAACATTAATAAAAGGAGCAGTTCACCAAAAAAAAAATAACAATAATTAATATTTATGCACCTAACTAGGGTACCCCAAAATGCATATGGCACACACTTCCAAAACTGAAGAAAGAAATATATATCTCTACAGTAATGGTTGGAGACTTAAACACAACACTCTTCTCTTTGGATAGAACAACTGGAAAAAATATTGATAAGGAAACAGAGAACTCGAATAATATAATAAATGAACTAGACCTCACAGATACATACAGAACATTGCACCCCAAAACAGCAGAATATACATTCTTCTCAAGAGTTTGTGGATCTTTCTCCAGGATAGGCCTTATGTTGGGACATAAATCAGACCTCAATAAATTTTAAAAGATTGAACTTATACAGAGTACTAGCTCTGATCATAATGGAATGAAACTGGAAATCAATAATAGGTGGAGAAAGGGAAAACTCACAAATGTACAGAGGTTAAAAAACACACTCTTAAACAATCAGTGAGTCAAAGACGAAATTGCAAGAGTAATTAGTAAATATCTCAAGATGAATGAAAATGAGATAAATGGGATGCAAAAAAAAGAATACAAAAAGTAAAAATTTAAAAACTGGGATACAGAGAAGGCAGTGTGGAGAGGAAAATTTATTTCCCTCAATGCTTACAATTAAAAAAGAAGAGCTAAAATCAAAGACCTAACTGAACACCTGCAGGAACTAGTAAAGATACAACAAACTAAACCCAAAGTAAGCAGAAGGAAATAAATAACAAAGATCAGAGCAGAAATGAATGAAATTTAGACAAAAAACAAAACAAAACAAAAAAAAAAAACGAGTCAACAAAACCAAAAGTTAGTTCTTTGAAAAGATCAACAAAATCAACAAATTCTTAACTAAACCAATAAAGAAAAAAGAGAGAAGATACAAACAATAAAAGCAGAAATTATCAAGGGAACATTACTACTGACTCCACAGAAATAAAAGAGATCATAAGAGGATACTATGAACAACTGTACACCAACAAACTAGACAATGTAGATGAAATAGA
Organism: Tolypeutes matacus; assembly: GCA_026826555.1. Lineage (NCBI taxonomy): Eukaryota > Metazoa > Chordata > Mammalia > Cingulata > Chlamyphoridae > Tolypeutes > Tolypeutes matacus. The sequence goes on along the minus strand of JAKSZT010054342.1, from coordinate 452,783 downwards.
AAAATTCCTAGAAACATACATACAACCTACACTGACCCCAGAAGAAATAGAAGACCTAAACAAACCAATTACAAGTAAAGAATTTGAAATAGTCATCAAAAGTCTCTCAAAGATGAAAAGCCAAGGACCAGATGGCTTCACAGATTAATTCTACCAGTCATTCAAAGAAGAATTAATACAAATCTTGCTCAAGTGCTTCCAAAAAATAGAATGGGGGAGATTGCTTCCAATGTTATTGTATGAAGCCAACATCACCCTAATATCAAAGCCAGACAAAGATAGCATGAATAAAGAAAATAATAGACCAATTTCCCAACTGAATATAGATGCAAAAATCTTCAACAAAATACTTGCTAATGGAATCCAACAGCACAGTAAAAGAATGATACATCATGACCAAGTGGGTTTTATCTCAGGTATGCAATGGTGGTTCAATACAAGAAAATTAAGGTAATACAAATCACATTACTAAATTAAGAAAGAAAAATTACATGACCATTTTGATTTACATGGAAAAGTCATTTGACAAAATCCATCTTTTCTTGATGAAAACTCTCTGAAATACAGGAATATAAGGAAATTTTTGCAACATGAAAAAATGTGTATATGAAAAACCCACAGCAAACATTGTACTCAATGGAGAAAGACCGAAAGATTTTACACTGAGATCAGAAACAAGACAGGGATGCCCATTATCACCAATGTTATTCAATATTATGCTAGAAGTTCTAGCTAGAGTAATTAGGCAAGAAAGAGAATTAAAAAGCATCCAAATAGGAAAAGAAGAAATAAAACACTATTTTCTGATGACATGATCCTGTGTCTAGAAAATCCCAAAATATCCACAACAAAGCTACTAGAATGAACAAACATATTAAGCTAAGTGGCAGGATAAAAGAAATAGTAACATTTATATAATGAGCAATCTGAGGAGGAAGTCAGGAAAAAATCCCATTAACACAGAAACTAAAAGAATCAAATATTTAGGAATAAACTTAACCAAGGACAAGAAGGACTTGCATTTGGAAAACCACAAAACTTTCCTAAAAGAAACAAAAGAAGACCTAAATAAATGGAAGGATATTCCATTTTCATGGATTGGAAGGCTAAATATCATTAAGATGTCAATTCTACCCAAATTTATCTACAGATTCAAAGCAATTGCAATAAAACTTCCAACAGCCTTTTTAAAGAATTGGAAAGGTAATGTATCAAATTTAATTTGAAGGGTAATAGGTCCTGAATAGCAAAAAAATATATTTAAAAAGAACGAAAATGGAGGACTTTCACTTCCTAACTTTAAAACATATTACTTAGCTTCAGTAGTAAAACAAACAAACAAACAAAAAACAGCATGGCATTAGCATAAGGATAGATATGTTGACCAATTGAGTGTTCAGAAATAGATCCACAAATTTATGGGAAAGTGATTTCTGACAAGGCTGCCAGGTGGGTTTCCTCCCTGGTATGACCAAGTGATTTTCATTCCTGGTGTGCAAGGATGATTCAACATAGGAACATCAATCAATGTAATGTACCACATTAACACCACATTAGGGAAGTGGCTGTGGCTCAACTGGTTGGGCTCCCATTTACCATATGGGAGGCCCTGGGTTCGATCTCCAGGGCCCCCTGGTGAAGGAGCACCGACACTGTGTGGAGAGCTCAGGGCCCATGCGGCTCTCTGCATGGCAGAGCTGGCACAACAAAGGGAGACCAGAAGACACAGAAGAATGCACAGCAAATGGACACAGCAAGCACAAGTGGTAAGGGGGGGATAATTAATAAAAATTAATTAAGAAAACACCACATTAACAAATTGAAAGAAAAATCACACGATCATCTCTTTTGATACATTAAAAGCATTTGACAAACTACAGCATACTTTTTTTATTAAAAAATTTTCAAAAAAATAGGAATAGAAGGAAACATCCTCAATATGATAAAGGGTATATATGAAAAAACCCCACAGCTAACATCATCTTAAAAGATGAGATGCTAAAGGCTTTGCATCTAAGATCTGAAAGAATACAATGATGCCCATTGTCACTGGTCTTATTTAACATTGTGTTAGAAGGACTTGCTCAAGCACTTAGGCAATAAAAAAGATATAAAAGGCGGGGGGCAGATGTGGCTCAGATGGTTGGACGTCCATCTGCCATATGAAGGGACCTGGGTTAGATCCCCAGGACCTCCCGGTAAAATTAAAAAAAAAAAAAAAGGCGCGTGGGCTGCCAGGCTCTGTGTGCCGGTGAGCTGCCAGGCCCTGGGAGCCATGTAGCAAGATGATGACGTAACAGGAGAGAGACGCAGGGGAGAGACAAGACGAGATGCTCTGAAAGCTCCAAAAAGTCAGGAACTGAGGTGGCGCAGGTGACAGAACACCTCTCTCCTACATCGGAGGTCTCCAGGATCGAATCCTGGTGAAGACTGGAGGAGGAGGATGAGAAGAGATGGCAGGAAACAGACACAGAGAATTGCCCAGTGAATGGATACAAAACAGCAAATGGGGAAGGGGGGGTTTAAAATGGATAAAGTAAATAAATAAATCTTAAAAAATAAATAAATAAAAAAAAACATTAGTTTTTTAAAAAAAGATATAAAAGGCATCTAAATTGGAAAAGAATTAAAATTTTCACTATTTGTAGATGACATGATCCTACACATAGAAAGCCTTGAGAAATCTACAACAAATCTTCTAAAGCTGATAAATGAATTTAATAAAGTGGCAGAATATAAGATCAACATGAAAAAACAAGTAGCATTTCTGTGCACAATTAATGAGCAATCTGAGGAGGAAATCAATAAAAAACAATCCATTTAAAATAGTAACTAAAATAATCAAATACATAGGAGTAAACTTAACTAAAGATGTGAAGGACTTGTACTCAAAAAACTACCCAGTACTATCAAAGACCTAAATAGATGGAAGAACATTCCATGATCATGGATTGGAAGACTAAACATCATTAAGATGTCTGTCCTAACCAAACTGATTTACAGATTTAACACAATCCCAATAAAAATTACAACACTTTTTACTGAGTTAGAAAAGCTAATTAAGAAATTTATTTGGAGAGGCAAGGGGCCATGAATAGCCAAAGGCTTATTGAAAAAGAAAAATGAAATTGGAAGAATCATGCTACTTAACTTTAAAACATACTAAAATCTACAGTGGTCAAAACTGAAAGGTGTTGGCATAAGGATAAACATACCGACAAATGGAAAGGAATTGAGAGTTCTGATACAGATTCTTGCATATATGGTCAACTGATATTTGACAAGGCCACCAAGCCCACTCAACTGGGACAGAAGGGCTTCTACAACAAATGGTGCTTGTAGAAGTGGATATCCATATCCAAAAGAATGAGAGAGGAACACCATCTCATGCCTTATACAAAAATTAACTCAAGATGGTTCAAAGACCTAAATATAAGAGCCAAGACCATAAAACTCTTCGAAGATAATGTAGGGAAGCATCTAAGAGATCTTGTAGTAGGAAATGGTTTCATAAACTTTACACCCAAAGTACAAGCAACAAAAGATAAAATAGATAAATGGGACCTCCTCAAAAATAAACATTTTCACTTCAAAGGAGTTTGTCAAGAAAGTGAAAATGCAGCCAACTGAATGGGAGAAAATATTTGGTAACCATCTATTTGATCCTAATACCCAGCACATATAAAAAATCCTACATCTTGAAAATAAAAAGACAAACAACCCATTTTAATAATGGGCAAGAGATGTGAATAAGACAATTCTCCAAAGAAGAAATAACAAATGGCTAAAAAGCACATGAAAAAATGCTCAACATCAAAGCTATTAGGGAAATGCAAATCAAAACTAAAATAAGATATCATCTTACATCTATTAGACTGGCAGCTATTTCAGAGAAATACAACTGTTGGAAAGGGTGGGGAGAAAAGGAAACCCTTGTCCACTGCTCATGGGAATGTAGAATGTTGCAGCCATATGGAGGACAGTTTCGTGGTTCCTCAGGAAACTAACTATAGAACTGCCATATGATCCAGCAATCCCACTTCTGGGTATAGGCCCAGAAGAATTAAAAGCAGGGACATGAACAGATACATGCACATCAATGTTCACAGCGGCATTATTCACTATTACCAGAAGTTGGAAACAACCCAAGTGTCCATCAACAGATGAATGGATAAGCAAATTGAGGTATATACATACAATGGAATATTACTCAGCTGGAAGAAGGAATGCAGTGTTAACACACGGGACAACATGGATGAATCTAGAAGACCTCATGTTGAGTGAAGTAAACCAGTCACTGAAGGACAAATATTACACAACCTCACTGATAGGACTTAAGCAATCTGAGTAGGCTCAAAGAGCTAGAGTCTAGAAGATAGGTTATCAGGAGAGAGAAAGGGCATAAAGAGTGGTGATTCAATGCTCAATATGGGCAAAATCTATGATAAGGTAGAAGAGAGTGGTTGGGCAGTGGATGGGAGTGATGGTGCAGTGGTGTGATTGGGGGTGAGGGTGCAGGAATGTGAAGGGGAGTAGGGTGGAGGTTTGGGTTGGAGTATCCATTAAACTGGGATAAGTTTGGAGGACTCTGGGGATTTGCAAGTTTGTGGTTAAAACAACAATGATGGGACTGTTCTTTTGGTAAATATGGCAGGGGAGAATTACTGGGGCAAGGCATCAGGGGTGGAGGGATATATATGGGATAGGGCACACCTGGGGCATGCCTCTATAGAATATGAAAGTGTTCATTTTGTCATAGTGTGTTATCTCAGTGGGTGGAGACTCCCACAATAAACAAGAAAATATTAAACTCCCATCCTAGGGAGTACTACTCTGTTCTCAATTAAAGGGGCAAGAATCTCTTGAGAACAGTGGCAGTGTGTAATAAATGAAAACAGACTGATATATCAAGCCCTCAATATTACTGCATGTAACTATGAACCTTATTTTTCAAAAATTGAAACTTAGTGGTTACCATAGGTTCTGAGGGGAGGAGGAGGGATGAGTAGAATAGATGGAACATAGGGCATTTTTAAGGCATTGGAAGTGTTCTGCATGATCTTGCAATGAAGAATACAAGTCATTTTAAATTTTGTCAAAACCTATAAAATTGTATGGGCAAAATGTAAACCATTGACCATCGTTATTAGCAATGCTTCAATATTTGAACATCAATTGTAACAAACATGCTACACACATGTAAAATATTAATGGGGGAGTGTGGGAAAGAGGGAGGTGTTTGGGTATATGGGAATCCCCTATGTTTTCTATGTGACTTTTCTGTAACCTAAAGCTTCTTTGAAGATAAAGTGAAAAAAATAAGAAATTGTCACTGTAAATAAAAGATAACACATCTTACAGTGATGAAAGACACAATGAAAATTTTATTTTATTTTTGTATTTTGTTATTTATTATTATTATTTTATTATTTATATTTGTTTTTTGGCTTTGTTTTTGGGAGGTTTTGGACCACAGAAGAGTCACAACTGTGGCAAGGGAGGATCACTGGTGCAGAGTGTTGGTGATGGGGGTGCTTGGGGAGGGGTGCACCTGAGGCATGTCTCTATGGCATATGAACATGTTCAAGTGGTCGTGGGGTGTTGTCTTGGTGGATGGTGACACGCACAGTAACCATCTTGGGAAGTCCTGCTACATTTTCTAATAGAGCAGCAAGAACCCCCTGAGTACAAGGAGGACAGACCATTATGCCAAGACCTTGACATTTACGATTGTAATTATGAACATTTTCTTGTGAAATTCAAACTTATCCTAGTATTTATATTGACTAAGAGTTACCTCCTAAAAGCCTCCTTGTTGCTTAACTGTGGCCTCTCTCTAAGCCAAACTCAGCATATAAATGTGTGGGAGGGGGAGGGTGTGGGGTTTACGGAAATCCCCTATATTTTTGATGTAATATTTATGTAATATAAAGCTTCTTTTAAAAATATTTTTAGAAAAGAAAAAATAAATCACTGGGTTTCATATTTGGAGCGACTAACTTTAGTGACAGTAATTTCTTCTGTGCTAGGTTAGGGATCCAGTGCTAACTTGAGCTGATATACTACTGAAGAAATTGACCTGCTGGGGTGGGCCTTGTGTTTTGTTAGAATTTATGGCTCAATTGGATTTTTGAAGCCAAATTAGCAACGTATGCAATCCCTGGGCTGTTTGTCCCTTACATGAAATCAATATAATGGAGTACTTGGAGTTCTTTGTGCAGGGGTAGGTTACTCAAATCCTCTCCCATCCATTGGTAGCGGATAGCTGGTGAGTTTAAATACTCATGTGGCAGTTCAGTGAAGGTAAACTGTAGGCCTTGCCATTGGAAAGAAAATAGAACCTGGTCCTTCTCTTAGAGTGGGAAGGCAAAAAGGCATTCACCAGGTCAACTGCATATCAAACATCAATGGATGCCATGATGGTTTCTAAGAGAGTCACACTGTCTGGGGCCACAAGTGTCAAAAGCATCACTTCTGCATTTAGGCACCAACAAGTCTATAATTAGTCACCATGCTCCACTTGCCTTTTCAACTTGCCACAATAGGCTATTAAATGTGGGGATGGTGGAGCAGAGGACAGCTGAAGACAGGTCTTTCATGAGTTCCTTTTCTCCATAAGGAAGGCAGTAGTCACTCCCCCAACAATAATGGCCAGAATTTGTTGAGACTGGGGAGCATATACTTGTTGTCACCATTGGGATGTGCAGTCGTGCAGGATACCAATTACTACAATGTATTCCTCGGCAGGAAGCATGACCAAGGAGAAAGCCAAAGGCCAAACAGACCAGCTCACAGGGTAGCAGTAACCTCCCATCCCAATGTTCTTGTAGAATGCACAAAAATCTTGCAACACCTCCACTCTGCATCTACTGGAATGATAGTGACCTTGGTGCCTGTACCCAGAGGTGTTATGAAGTTTGTTCAATGCCCCCAATTTGTATATGAACTGGAGCATATGCCCTGGGGTCCTGGAGGATGGTCATGGTTCTTGGCTGCAATCCTCAGCTATTTTCAGTTCAGTCATGTCTTGGTAAAGAGACCTCCCCCAGGGGCCAGGCTCAGTCAGAATTGAAGGTGGAGGCAGGAAATCTCCAAGTTCCTCTTCCTCCTCTACGGCCCATATCTGGTGATTGAGGGGAGGGGATCTGGAAAAGGAAGATTGTTCCTATTGAGTCTGTGGCTCTCTAATATATTTTTCCCAAAATTCTTCATAGAAGATCACCTCTGTGTTGTCTTTTGGGACCTCTTGTTCTAGTAACCAGTAGAACACAGCTTGACAAGAGGGGGCCCTGAGGAAGTGATGGCTGCTGAAGCATCCTGTGGATGTCAGGGCTTGCTGGGGCAACAGTCAAGTCTTACTGCCCACCACTAGTTCCTTTGCCTAGTACCTCAGTGGCCACCCTCTTAGTGTCAAGCAGGGAGGGTATGATAAAGCTAATCAGTAGAGCCTCCCAGGGAAATCCCTGGGTTGAGGAGGAAAAACAGCTTGTCGCCCCACTCAGGAGGACACTTTCTAATAAAATTATCAATGTCCTACCATAAACTTGGAACCTAGTGAGGGACTAAATCCCTCTTATGGGGGTGGAATATCCACACGCCAAAACCAAGTTGTCTGAGCATGAGCACAGCTGCCTCCTCACTATTCCAAGGCTTAGTTGTAATTCTGGGTTAGGTCACCCAGAGTGGTATATGTTCCTCTGACTCCCTGAAGGCTTCAGTTAGAGGCTGCAGCTGGATCATCAAATGCTCCCTCCCCACCAACTCCCCACCAACTCCCCACCTCCCCCCTTAACTCCAACTAAGTTTGTGGGAGGACTGGTTTGGATATGAGAAGGCCAAGATTCCTCCATTCAGTCTGGTTGATCAGGGTGTTAGTGGTATCCTCATTGTAAATGCAGGACAATTATGAGGGAAGATCCTCTCTAGGCTTCTGTCCATAAATATTTTTCATATTTCGTATCTCCTTTGTAGAATCTCATAATTTCATTTTCTCCTCTGGGTCCCCATCTTCAGTTCTAATAGTCTGCTGAATAATGACCATCCTCACACTAATCACAAGATCAGTTTGGGTGGCCTGACTGAAGCTATGCCTGGTTCCAGAATGAGAACAGATATAAGAAGCCATGCACTAGAGGAATGTATGCCTGGTGATGAAAGCCCCAAGTTCATTGATCTCAGTATGGAACCACCTAGCCAACTCCCTGGAATTCTTGGGGAGGTTCTCAAAGTCCCATTTATTGCCACCCTTTCTCCATTGGATGGAAACAGCATGCTCTAGGTACCCCATCTGTAGACTGTTACCTCTACCAGTCTGGTAGGGCAGGGGTGAATCTTCAGTTTAGCCCACAAAGACATCAGTCCTGTTTTGTCCAAGATGCTTCCATACAAATGGGATGCAAGAGTGATGAAAAGAATGGCCCCAAATCAACCAACTCCACTCCATATGTCCCCATGACCTCTGCTTGCAGGACCAAAATCTGTGGAGCAATTTGCTCTATGGTGAATCATGGGTACACAGGCTCAGGCACAATAGCAACTTTCTGTAAATGAACACTTTATTCCTTGAACAGAACAAAGTGTCATAAAGGAGCAGGGAAAGAGATTCCATCATGGCTGGGCTTCCAAGGAGGCCACTGCTCAGGCCAGTGTTGGAAGTTGGCAGTTCTGCATGCCCCACTTCTCACTGGAGAGGACAGACTTTATACACCACAGTATTTATACACCACAACATGTGGGGATCTGCCAATGAGAGTTCTTGCTCTGATAAGGAGCTTGGGCTACATGTTTCCAGTTTCTGGGTTTAAGGGATTGTCAGAACTTTCCATTAGACCTAACATATGAACCAGGCTGGGCAATGGAAACATACTGAGGCATGTGCAAACAACGGAAGTGGAAGTAGGGTAGGGCTGGGAGATGGCCTCTAGGTGTTCCTGACTTCTCCAGCATATTATATTCTCCAGTGTGCCTCCTGTAGGAACGAGTTATTGTATATTGGGCTATTTGTCATGTCCTGAAATAGTGTTGTTGCCCATAGTAGCATTAAGTTCAGGTGGGCTCAAAAGAAACCATCCTCTGAAGCAAATCACATCATTTCATTACAGTAGTCATTAGGAACTTCTCCCAGGGATGGCCTGGTAGACAGTCAGGCTTTCAATACAAAAGAAGCATTTCTTCTCCAAGGTTGGGGCAATATGTATGCGGAGACTTTGGGTGACATCTACCATGGCCAGTGGACTCTATCTTTCTTGTCTATAGAGTGGTTTCCTTGAGACACTGGGCAATATATCCAGTAGGCCAGTGTGGTCCACCATATTAACAGTTTAGCTGGAATGATTGCTAAATGCTGATTGAGCTGACAGATTTGCTTAGGTTGGTGACTCCAGCAAAATCCTGTATCATTGGGCCCATTGGATGAGGGATCACTGTTTTATGCAGGGACCCATTGCCTTTTATTCAACCCAGACCTTCCAGCCCTGATCATCCAATCTGGGGAGGGAAGTCATACCCTGAACAAATTTGATAGAGCCAATGATGTTGCCCACCTGTACTGATAGGTCAGGAGTTCCAGGTACAATCAGCGGGTCCAAGTGCCTTGGCATTCTGTTGCACCTATCCATGTTCCCATGGAACCCCACAAGAGGGAGTCACCTGCATCAACCCCAGGTTGGGATTGGGGGGTCCTTGCAGTAACACCACTGCTGCCCAGATCACAAATCACCCCTGTGGGATTTGTTCTCAACTTAGTAAACTGAGATTTGGATTCATTCCCAAAGACATAGCCTAATCACATGACTGCCTGGACGTCCACTTCTCAGAGCTCAGTATTTCCAACATAGGTTGTATTGTCATGTTTCTCTTCCACTGGAATGCAGTGTTCAATGTCCAAATAGCTTTAATTATACAGGAGTTCCACCCAAGTAAGTTGTTCTTCCTAGTGCCCTTTGTATAGTTTTTACTTGAATCATCCATTCCAATATTCTATCACCCCATATTCTTGGAGATCATAGGGAGCATGAAAAGCCAATCTCATGCAATGGGAACATGCCCATTTCTGGGCCAAATGTGCTGTCAGTGAGGCACAATTAATCTGATTGGAGTCTTGTATTTCAGATTATATAGTCAAACTGTTTCTCCAAGGCCACAACAGTGGTCCCAGCATAGACATGACGCACATGAAGTGCTGCCCCATATCTCAAGTATGTTTCTAAAGTGGTAAGACACTATTGGCATACTTGACTGATGATAAGCATTCTAATGTGGTTAAGTTGCCACTCTTCTTCAGGGCCTAAGTCCCAAGTGATAGGGCCCACCACATTGTGCTGTATAGCCTGAACTCATTGTCGTAAGTCATGTGTTATGTCTTTGACCTCTGCCTCTTCTGGAGTCCTCATGTTTTGCCCATTCTTGAATCTCACTGGAACTTCTGTGTCCTACTCTTTATTGGATTCAGTGGGCAACCATTGCAACTTGTTGGTCAGCATGGAAATTCTACTTGTGTTCTGCTTCAAATGGCCTTTACAATGGTTGTCAATGGTGGTAACAAATTGATCTTCCCAGCTCACAATCTGTTGCCATAGCCCTTGTGCCTACAAGGAGCTTCTTATAATCCAATCATTGATTTGCCAGTCACTGGACAATATGGATAGTCATCTTGCAAGAGCTCATGGATCTTTAAATATATAGCAGAAAGTTGTTATTGGAGTAGCCTGCACAGCCATCCCCACACTAGTTCAACCCATTGGACAGAACACCCTCATTCAGTCTCAGCCAAAAGGTGTCCATTCTTGGGACAGATCACCATAGTAGCCCAATGGATGCCATCAGCTGTATTTTGCAGTTTGATCTGTGAACCAAGACATACTATCAGCTGGACTGCACCACTTAGTTAAGTGAGGACAGGACCATTCCCTGTGGGCTGTTTTGCCCCATCCAGCAAAGTTGAACTTTGTTCATAGAGCTGGCTATCTCTCTGAGCTCCTGCTGTGGATTGCTCTTGGATGTACCATTTCCATTTAATGATGGAGCTTTATTGAACTTGTCCTATTTTAGTAGGATTAGCAAGTACCTACATGACTATAGTTGGTTTTGGTCTTAGAGTCACATAGGAGCTATCAGTGGTTAAATGCTCAGTCTCCACTAAAGTCCAATAACAAGATGAAATCTGCTGATCAAGAGGCTGAAGGGGTACTTAGTGGCCACCTTGGATAGTTTGCATGTCCAAAACTCAAGGGCTGGTACACTCCAATAGCACTTTCTTGTTGCGAGACTCCCATCTGTGTAGGTAGGAGTCACTGAGACCTGTACTTCCATAGGTCTAACAAATTGCATTGGCCCTAGGCCCTTGACCCTTAGCCTCTGGTCAGACAAACAGATCATCTAGTACTGCCAAGGCCAGCTTACCTTTCAGCCACCACCCTGGCCCTCAGAGTGTGGACATGAACCAGGTGGAAGGTGTACTGCTGAGGCAGGGACACCCAGGGCCTGGTGTCATTGAGGAAGGGCATGAAGCCTAGAGCTGGGCACTGGGGAACCTCAGCACCTGCAGATAGGTGAGGCTCCACAAGGCCCAATGCACAGCATGATGCTTGAGGATCTGGGTCACAGTAGCCAGAACATATTGCTATACTAGCCAGAGGATACCCAATCTCCTCTGATCTCAGAAGATAAGCATGGTCAGGCATGGATAGTACTTGCATGGGAGACTGCCTGTTAATACTAGGTGATATAGGCTTTTGACAACCACGCATCTGTCCTTCTGTCTCTTCCTTTGGCCACCAACCCCAGAGCATGGCTTCCTTCAATGAAGGCCTCAAGAACCTCCACCCCTGCAGTGCACCCTCACAGTTGCCTCCATGACCCCTGCCCACTGTGGCATTGGAAGGTGGCACCAACCCAGATCTGGTGGGGGCAATGGTGACTCCAACTGTGGAAGCAAAAACCCTTCACCTACTAGAATTCTTCTCAGCCATCAGGCCCCTAGTCCTTCACACCTGCATGCAAATGGAACACAGCAGGGGCTTCCCACCTGGTCTCACTACCCTAGATCTTTATTGCTTTCCCTGGCACAATGGGGATGAACTGAGGGAATATATATTCCCTTTGCAACTGGGCCCCATCCTACAGACTCATGTCCTCCAGTCCCCAGTGGACAGGGCACCCATCCACCAATGCCTCAGGTCCCCTTACACACATTCTTGACACTTTTAGCAACTCCATGGCCCCTCTGCAGACCAAGGAAAAACAACAAATTGCCCAGGAAACAGGCAGGCAGGCAGACAGACAGACATATCCCAGGGGCCCATCCTGCATGGGACAGCAGGATTTGGACTGGAAGATGCCGAGAGACCACCAGCAGCAGCAGCACATTCTCCAACATTGGTTAATTCCCAGCCTGGAGGCTGCAACCCTGGGCCTCCTTCCTTGGGATCAGAGGGCCCATGCTGGACTCAGGTTGACCTTGTACCAGGATTTCTTCTTCAGGATGAGGGGAGAGAGTGGCTTGCTCTAATGGAGCTTAGAGTTAGGTAGGTGGAGACCGCTGGGAAGCAGGACAGGGAGTCAATCCAACTGTTGGCAAGGTTTGCATAGGGAGGGTTCTCTTGGTAGGGAGAACTCTGAAGTGTCCCCCAAGAGATAGCCCATTGGAAAAGGAAGCCCCAAGAGGCAGGAAGCACCTGACACTTTCTTAAGGTCTTGGAAACAGCACGGAATGTATTCCATTCACCCTTGGAATGATCATCAGAAGATCTGAGACCGCCCAGGGCAGAATCCACTGTGCCCAGTGGGGAATGCGGAGGTATTGGGTGAGGGCTTTCAGAGGGTGGGGTGGGGTGGTGGGGCATAACCGCTCTAACCCAACCGCACCCCCTAGGGCCTTAGCTCTAAGCCTCAAGGGCGTTTTGGAGGAAGCCGGCCCTCAGACAGCAAAGGCACAGGAGGTGGGAGTCAGGCAATCACAGGGAGACTCTGGAGACCCACATCTCCTTGTAGACCCCTCAAGTTCTAACTGTCCAAGGACATCCCAGTTCCCAGCTCCAATGGCATGTCCTCCAAGGCGATGATGTCTTTAGATGGCCTGCTTCCAAGCCTACATCTGCCAGTCTCCATTGCAGCCCTTGGCTGGGGTTTCCCGAAGTAGCTGACTAGATGGAGTTGCTATTTGGCTCCTACTGCTGAGTTGAACAGATGTCCCATTGCACAGTGTGTGTTGCTTGAATGCAGATGGGTGGACCAGGTGGGATCTTGATGCCAAGAGATCCCCCAGCCCTCCAGGTAAATGTCAGCTTTCTACCTTGGGCAGTTACAATTGGCCTCTGAGGGCTGAGGATGGAGCCTGGCCTGGAACAGGTGTATTCATCCGAGAGAGGTCAGTAGAAGGAGTGTGGTGGCCAAATGCACAGGAGGATGCTACATGGGATGGGTGCACTCTATGAGAAGATATACATGGTGATGGCTTGATTGGGGCTCTCCCCGCTCTTCTTTTGACAGCTCCCACTCAGAGCATGTCTCCTCTAGCCAATGCCTCCTGTACCTCTGAAACAGCCCTGCACTGTCACCATTGCCTCCACCATGCTCCATGCCCATTGGGGCACAGGCAGGCAGTTCTATCTCAACCACTCCTTGGATCTCCCCAACCAGCACAAACCCAGGCCTGGCAGAGTGGTGGAGACCATGACTGCAGAAGCAAAGAACCTTCACCTGCTAGACCTCTTCTTGACCATTGGGGCCCTAACTCCCCTTAGCACTTGCATGCAAATGGTTCCCATCAGTTGCCACCCTTGTCCTTCCCTGGTTTCCCTGACACAACATCCCTTCCCTTTGCAACTGGGCCCCATCCTACACAGTCCCAGTGTCCTTCAGTCCCCAGGGGGAAAGACCTACCATCCATGCCTCAGGCTTTGTTGGGCATCTTCACGGTCACTGATCTCTAACAACCAGGTGTGGCATTTTCAGTAACTCCAGGGGGCCCCTATGTAGATGAAGGAGTAACAACAAACAGTCTGGGAAACAGATAGATAAGCACAGACAGACACATTCCAGGGACCCATCAATCCTCCTGCATGGGCCAGCAGGATTCAGAAGGGAAGATGCCATGAGAGATCACTGGTGGCAGCAGTGGCACATTCTGGGGAATCAACTTAACTGATTCCCAGTCCCAGGCCAGTGACTTCCATGTCAGGCACAGCCCAAGCACGAGCTCCTGATTCACCAGTCCATCTCCATCCCAAGCTCTCTTCCTTGTCCACCAGTTACCCACTGGATCAGAGAACCCAGGTCCAGGTCTTGAGGCCTCTACCCCATCTGGTTGCATCCCTGAGCTTTCTTCCCTTTGGATCGGAGGGCCCAGGCTGGCTGCAGATCTTCCCTGTGCTGGGATCCATTCTCAGGGATGACAAGAGAGCTGGTTGAGGAGCTTGTTCTCATGGTGAAGATCAACAGGAAACAGAGCATGGTGTTGCTCTGGTGTAGAGGAAGTTTGCAGAGGTTGAGCCCCCTTGCAGGGGAGAACAAAGAAGTGCTCCTATGACCAAGTAATAGTCCACTGGGAGAAAGGTCACCTGAATGGCTGGAAGCGCCTTAACCTATGCTTTCCCAAAGTCTTGGAAATAGCGCGGAATGTTTTTCCATCTCCTTTGGGTGGACTTTCAGGATCTCTGCATCCACCTAGTTCAGAATTCACTGTGGCACTGAGACCTATCTGGGAAGGTGCTGGGTGAGGGGTGGGGATGGGGCTAGCACAAGCTTGCTCGGTATGGGGTGGTTTGGCAGAATTAGCCCCAACCCTACTGCAAAACCCCAGGGCCATAGCTCTGTGCCCCAAGGCTTTTCAAGAAAGCCAGTCCACGGACAGCAAAGGTGCAGAAGGTGTGAGTGAAGGTCAGGGTCCAGGACAGAGTGCTTATAGGATTTTGAAGGCTTAAGATGGCTGCTGAGCACACGACTGTGGATTAAGAAAATGGATGAATATGGTTAAGCAGAAATTATCATTTTTCCCAGTTTGGCAGGACAGGGTGTCTGAACTTTCTTGTTTATCCAACCTAGAGTTTGTGGTTGTTTTCATCATCCCTTCAGTTTCTATGATAGCTTTCTAAAGGGCTTGTAGAACATAACATTACAATTTTGTAAATATGTTATTCTTAGTTAATTTTGTATTTCAGTGCACAATTTATTTGAACAAAGTTATAGGTTTTCCTAGGTCATACATAAAAAGAAAAGGCCTCATTGCATTTTAACATTTTTATTTACTCCTTTTAACATATTTTATTATCATTTGTAATAGTTATCCAGTTTTTCCAAACATTTAATTATTCAGTAACTCCAAGTACCTTAAATCTTTACCATATTTATCATACAAAGAGAATGTCAGAATAAGACACAGGTAGTTTATTCCACCATGTGTGTTCACCGTATGGTAGCCATTAGGTAAGCAGTTTGGTTGCCAGCTCTACAACTCTAAGGACATTTGTCATCTTGCATTTTCTCAGAAGAGTGGGTATGCACCAAATTTTGAGGTGAAGAACTAAGGTTTGTTTCTTTCCACCCACCTGGTTATAAACATGAATCTAACTCAAAAACAGACCACCCATGTCACAAATTATCAGTAAGCACAGTAATCTCCATCTTTGGCAAGAAAATGTGTGGGTATTGGTTTAAGTACCAAGCTTATGCACAAGTGCAAAGGTGACTATGACATAAGTTTACATACTATAAATTCCACAAACTGCCCTCAAAGAGATGTCAGCATTGCCCTGAGATACAGATGTTTGAAAAATAAGATGCAAAATTCATTTTCCTATACTCAATCTAGTCTATTGGTCGCAACTTATCCTTATGATAAAAGTCACTCTTTGCTCTTCTATATGAATCCCAGCCATATAAATGAAAGGTCCTAGATAGTATCTTACCCTCAGCTTACCTGCCTGTCATTTCTGATTCTTCTCATTTCAGGAAGGACTCCAAATATACATACTCTTGTCCAAAGGATGCCTTCTGCTGATTTGGGAATCTGCTTTAAACTCCATGACGCAAGTAGCCAAGAGTGGCTGACAAGTCAGGATGGGCTGAGTTAACTTCTCTTCAACCACTTAACTTCTCAACTTTGCTACTATTTAGTCTTTCACCCTTTATTTTTTGAGCCAACTCATCTGCCCTCCCCCAAAGGACCTACTAATTTTTAACAAAAAAGCCTACCTCCAGGACTTCATGCTATGGACATATAAAGAGATTCATGCATTCTATCTCCAAAATATGACACTGAGTTGAAACATTTAACCAACACAACCATTTGAGCTCTCTGAAAAGAGATAATAGAAGGCATACAATAATCTTATACCATTTTGCTTCTAAGAAACTGAGAGTCTGTGGTATCTGATCTGAATTTGTTCCCATTCCCTTTCCAAGCCTAGCTTGGTCATTGTAGAGGTTCTGCCAAAGCAGAATAGGCAATGAGACCAGGAGCACTTCTGACGCAGTCAAAAAGTGCTCAACGGGTGCAGATGTAACTCAGTGGTTGAGTTTCTCCCTCCCATGTATGAGGTCTGGGTTCAATCCCAGTACCTCGTAAAAGGCGGGGGGGGGGGGAGCTCATTAAATATGGAGAAGTGGGCACATCTATTCCTATTCCTAGCAGCATAATCAGTTGAAGTGACAATCTCAGAGACAGGAGAGGGCCTAGTGATATGTTATAGGGGAAGCACAGGCCCAGACATGGCTCCATGAAGGAGAAGCAGAGGGGAGATAGGGCTCCCATCATCCATAAGCTCACAGCTGATCCTGAGGCTGTCCACATGCACATAGGTGCACTGAAAGGGCCCAGGAGAAAGGAAAACACACGAAAATGTCAGAGAACTTTCAATAACTCTGTACCCACATAGACCTACGAGCAGAGGATTAAACCCTTAATAGCCCAATGTTGTTGAACAAAACCTCTGTCCATTTATTAGCTGACAATCAATCTACACAGAAACAGGTGCCACCCATAGGAAGCCAGCAAGAATTATATAATATATGTTATATAAAATATGTTACATATTTGTGTTTAGGCATACATATGCACAAACTTTTATCAAGCAGAGACATATATTGTTGTATAGAGAGCATTCAAAGATGTAGTCCCAAGCAAGACCAAAAAAAAATATGAATGAAAAAAAATCAACAGGAGTAACAGTAACCACCATCAGAAGTAAAAAATAAGAATCCAGACATGTTAAAATATACTAAATCGTCTAGAATGATCAGTTTTCAGAAAAGGAAAGTGATTCATACACAGGGGAAAATGCAGTGAATAGGAATGGTCCATAACTATCTCCAGAAGTTTGATAAACAAAGATATCAAACAGCTATTATAAATACATTCCAAGAAATAAAGTAGATCATATTTAATGAATGAAAAGAAAGTATGACTACAATGAAGCAACAAAAGAAAATTTTTAAGAGGGAGATAAAAATTATTTTAAAATGGAAATTTTAGTGTTAGTGAAACAATAATTCATGAAAAATTCTTTAGAGGAGTGCAACAGTTGATTCAAGATGGCAAAAGAATGAATCTTGAAATTCTAAGTATAATCCACTGTTCAGAACCCAACTAAAAGTTACTGAGGGAAAAATAATGGAACCTCAGCCACCAGTGATACAACATTAAATATACTAATTTCCATGTAATAGGACTCCCAGAAGGAAAGGAGAGAAAGGGGAAGAAAAATATTTAAAGAAATAAAGACCAAAAATTACCTAGATTTAATGATAGACAATATCCATATCCAGGAAGCTCATAAAAACCCTGCTAGGATGTGTACAAAGAAATCTACACATCATGGACAAACTATGAAAACCAAATAGAAGGACCCACTGAAGGACCTGATGTCCAGAAGAGAGAGGGGAACTCTAAGTTTCAGCTCAGCTTATATCAAATCAACAATGGCTCATTTGAAAAGCAGGAACTAAAAAGACTCTGTAAGGCATTCCAATTGTGGCTGGAGCCAGAAGTGATTCATACAAGGGGGAAATGTGTGTTTCTTCCTTGGAAGCAAGGAAGAAATTATTTCTCAGTTGGTCCTGGAACAGTTTATGATGAATGTATACTGCAGAAACAGGTCTACTTTGAGAGAGACCTGGAATTCAAGTGGAAGAAACCTGGAGAAACTCATGGAAGATCTGACAAATGTTGGAATTAAGTCATCTGATTTTGTCCATGTCCACATGCATGGACAGGAAGGCTGCTTCTCTAGGAATATGCCCTTAAGAGAAGTCATTCATCTCATAGAACAAATACCAGCAGGAACCCCAAGAGGACAGAGCATGAGGACAACCTTCCAAGGTCCCCTAGGTAACCCCCTTCAAATAGGACAAGGAGATGAATATCAACATTTCTGTGATATTCCAATCAAGTAAACGACAGTATTACTAGTCAAGGCAATCAAGTACCTTCCCTGGTTATTATTCAGGAAGATGATAGCCCTAAGCCTGAAGAGGGGAATGGTTCTTGGGAGAACCTGCATAACTCCAGAAGAGCAGAGCTTAACTCCTCCATATCCCAGGAAGGATACCTATGAGGATCCTCTTTTCAAGATGTCCCTATGGAAGAGGAAACACAATTTCTCCCCAGGACAGATCAAGCCAGCCCAAAACCTATCCGTACCACCCAAAGCAATGATGGAACATGCAGATGTAGGATAAACTAAGAAAGAGTCCTCAGTCCCCCAAATCATACAGGTGTGAGACTGGTCCCAGAATCTTTAGTTATCCCCCTCAGCTAAACACCCACCAGAGAAGACACAGGAATGTAAGACTATTTGTTTTTGCCAAGTGTCACAAAGGTATCTTCCAGACATCAGACCTCCATGTGCACCAGAAAATTCACACAGTGGAGAAGCCCTTCAAGTGCTGCACATGTGAAAAGTCCTTCAGCTAAAAAAACCAACTTGTGAGCTCATGAGAGAATCTTCTCCAGAGAGAAGCCGTATGTGTGTTTCCTTTGCCAGAGAACCTACCATAAGTCATCCACCGCTTGTGACAACCCACCAGAAAATTAATCTCAAAACTGATTTTGCCACACCAGAAGCTTCCCCCACTACTGTCCTCACATAAGATATATTTTTAAATTATCCAGTATGCCTAATATTTCCTGCAAAATAATAATTATTTTAGTAGAGAGATCAGATAAACATTGGTTATTTAGGTAGAATTATTCTGACTTCTGCATTCCTTTATTATATGATACCCTTATTCAAAGTTTAATTCAGATAGAGAAAGAAAATTAAACAAAATCAAATATAAGGAGAAAATCTTGAAAGCAACAAGAGAAAAATGACTCATTACATAAAGTAGACTATCAATTAAATTAATGGATGTTGGCCACAAAGCAGTGGAATGACAAAGTCAAAGCACTGTAAGGAAAACATTGTCAAGCATGAATTCTATATCCAGCAAAATGAAAGTGAAATAAAGACAATCCAAGATAAACAAATACCAAATATTTAAGTGGTTGGCTTAAATAACAAGAATTATTGACTCACAGTTTCAGAAAATAGCAGTCGAAAATCAAGACATCAGCAAAACTAGAGTTTCTGCTGGAATCAGTCATTCTGGTGATAGCAGCACTTCATCACATGGTGATATCTCATGATTTTTCCCAATTCAGTTCCCCCCACTTTATACTGCCAAGTTCACAGCATTTATTCTGATTGTTTTAATCACATGCTTACTAATTTAGCTCATATATATCATGTTCTCCCTCTGAATGTCCAAACTATACTAGTTTTAGTATACACAGTTGATGTGTATACTAAACAATGAATGTTTTTGAATGAAAAAAATCAAAGAAGTAAATGAATAAATGGATGGTATCCCAGACAGTGGTGGAGAGGAAGGGAGCATAGCATATTCTAGGAACTGTTATAGTTGTTCCAAATGCCTTCAGTAGCATTTTCTAAACTGAATTTTTAGAGATGTTAATAGGTTTTCAGTGAAAAACAAGTTCAGTACTCTGTTCCTTTCTTGAATGCTTTGCCCATTACTGTGTTTAAACCAATTTTCACTTTCACAAACTTAAAATTTGATCAGAATTTCATTAATAATTTGAGAATTTCTCCTCAGAACCCTCAGAACTCAGATAGTTTAGACTATCTTGATCTCTAGTGTAACATAGTTGTGATGAGTTGGTGGAGGTGAGCCTGGAGAGATGAACAGTGCCCAGTCCATGAGATTTTTGGTATGAAATGCTAAGGAATTTGGACTTTACTGTGCAGATACATAAACAACTAACAGATTTTTTATAAGGGTGTTATATTTTCTAATAGCATCAATATAGAGGATGAATTAGAGAGAGGCCAGAGGAACTAGTGGGAATCTTGTGCTAGGGAGCCAGGCTACAAGTAATGAAGACTTGGGATAAGTTTATGGCAAAAAGAATAGGGAGGAGAAAGGAAATTAAGAAAATATATTATGGAGTAGAATTGACACATAATCACTAATTGCATCAATGAATGAGAGAGCAGGACAGGTCAAGGAAACCATCTTCTGGCTTAGAGCATTGGTGATGACATTCACCCTGACAGTGAAGAGGGGGCAGAACTTTAGGGGAAGAGCTTTAGTTTGAGGTATCCATGAGAGTCCAATTAGTAATCCATATGTGGGGCTGAGGAGACAGTTCTTGCTAGATGTGAAGGGTTGGGGTTCACCTGCATATTGATTCAGTTGAATCCATAGTTTGGATGCAGTCACTCAGAGAGAGTGTGTAGAGCGAGGGGTTATGGGTAGGAGAGTGAACCTTGGGGACATCAACATGAAAGGGATAAATGGATAAAGACTACACTGAGAAGGAAAAAAGTAAGGGATAGGAAGGAATTCAAAAAGGGTTATATGGGTAAGCCAAGGTGGTGGTAGGGAAGAATATA
Organism: Tolypeutes matacus; assembly: GCA_026826555.1. Lineage (NCBI taxonomy): Eukaryota > Metazoa > Chordata > Mammalia > Cingulata > Chlamyphoridae > Tolypeutes > Tolypeutes matacus. Next base: position 431,889 of record JAKSZT010054342.1, on the reverse strand, counting down.
ATCAAACCTATAAACAACAATGAGAAATAAGGAAGAAAAGCCCAAGAAGATAAAGAAAGGCATGTGTCCATTGCATTTGAGATCTTGAATATAAACAGTAACCTTCAGAAGAGCAGGTTCAGTGCAGTAGTTGGCTGAAGTGTGACAAGGTCACAGCTGGTTGAATTGGAAATGAGTAAATGGTGTCAGGTAATGGCCTAAGATTCATCTAAGAACCTTACCTCTGAGAGGAAAGTGAGGAAGCAGTACTTAAAGTGGTGGAGGTCCTCAGTTTTGGATGAGACTTAAAGAGAGGGGAAAGCATGCTTTCTGGGAGGCATAAAGAACGTCAAACTGTCACAAGATGTATGACAATAAATTATATTACCTAGGAGAAAAAGATAAATTCTTAGGAGCACATAAACTATCTACATTGACTGAAGAATAGAAGATCTCAATAAACCAATGACTAATAAAGAGATTGTATCCATAATCAAAATGCTCCCAACAAGATGTGGAGAAATAGAACACTTATTCACTGTTGGTGGGAATGTAGAATGGTACAGCCACTGTGGAGGACTGTTTGGCAGTTCTTCATGAAGTTGAATATAGACGTGCTACGGGACCTGGCAAAACCGTACCCAGAAGAACTGAGAGCAGTGACATGAATAGATATCTGCACACTAATGATGATAGCAGCATTATTCATGATAGCCAAAATGTGGAAACAATCCAGGTGTCCATCAACTGATGAATGGATAAACATATTGTGGAGTATACACATGATGGAATATTATGCAGCGATAAGAAGAAATGAAGTCATGAAATATATGACAAGATGGATGAACCTGGAGGACATTATGCTGAAAGAAGCAAGCCAGACACAAAAGGAAAAATACTGTATGATTGCCCTATTATGAACTAAATATATTATGTGAAATATAAATATGTGAAATATGAGTATAGGTAGAATTGCATATGTAAGACCATTTTTCCTTGAAGTTGAACAAATGTCAATATCAGACAAAAAACGCACAATGTCAATATCAGTAAAAAAAAAACCACACATTATACTAAGTGACGGAGACCAGATATAGAGTACTACATAATGTATGAGTCCATTTATATAAAATGTAAATATAAATTCATAAAGATGAAAGGAGATTAGTTGTTATGTAGGTCTGAGGAAGGAATGATAAGGGGTTTGAAGTCTTTGTTTATGCAGTAATAAAATTATTCTAAAATTTTTAAGATGAATGTACAATACCGATTATACTAAAAGTCACTGATTATACACTTTGGCTAGAATAGCCAGAAAAAGCAGCTATGTAGAGTGAGGGAAGCATAGAGAGATTGAGAGGTGAGGAATTCTTATTATTGAAATAAGGAAAATGCTCTAATAATGATTGAAGTGATGAATGCACAAGTATGTGATTATAGCAAATATCATTGATTGTACACCTTGGATGAACTGTATGCTTTATTAATATTTATCAATAAAATTGATAGAAAATAAACTCCCAAAAAAGAATAGTTCAGGATTACATGGCTTCACAGGAAAATTTTAATGAACATTCAAAGAAGACTGAACTTTAATTCTACTAAAGCTCTTCCAAAAAACTGAAGAGAAGGGAAAACTACATAACTCATTCTATGAGGCCAGCATCACTTTCATAGTAAATCCAAATAAAGATACCACAAGAAAGAAAAATTACATACCAAAATCATATTAATTTAGAAGTAAAAATTCTCAACAAAATACTAGTAAACTGAACCTGGCAGCATATTAAAAGAACTATACATGATGATGAATTGGTAATCATTCTTGATATGCAAGATTAGTTCAACATGAGAAAATTAATGAAATCCACCACACTAACAGAATGAAAGAAAATACCCACAAGATCATCTCAATCAAGGTACAAAGGCATTTGACAAAATAAAGCATCCTTTCTAGATAAAAACACTTAGAACCCAGGGAATAGAAAGAAACTTCCTCCACACGAAAAAGGGCATATGTAAAAATCACACAGCTAAGATCCTAGTTAATGGTGAAAGACTGAAAACCTTCCATCTAAGATCTCAAACAAGACAAAGATGAGCATTGTATCCACTGTTATTCAATATTGTACTGAAAGTTCTTGCCAGAGAAATTAGGCATGAAAAAGAAATAAAGGCATCCAAATTGGAAAGGAAAAAGTAAAACATGCCATATTTGAACATGATATCCTATATGCAGAAAATAATGAAAAATCTACAACAAATATCCTAGAACTAATAAATGAATTCTACAGATTGGCAGGGTACAAAATCAACACCCAAAAATCAGTAGAGCTTCTATACACAAACAGTGAACAATTAGAAGAAGCGAAGAAAAAAATCCATTCACAGTTATAAATTAAAAAATCAAATGTAAAAGAATAAATTTATCCAAATATATAAAGGACTTCTAAACAGAATACAAAACATTGTTAAAGGAAATTTTAAAAGATCTAAATAAATGGAAATCTATTCCATGTTCATAGGTTAGATATCCTTATGTCAATACCATCCAAAGCATTTTTAGATTCAATGCATTCCTAATTCAAATTCAAAACGTTTTTCTGCAGACATGGAAAAGCAAATCACAAAATTTATAAGGATGGATAATGGGTCCTGAGTAGCTAAAGCCACCATGAAAAAAGAAGACTGAAGTTGGAGGACTCACTCTGCCCAATCTTAAAATTTATAACAAAGCCACAGTAATCAAAAGAGCATGGTAACGTCACAACATCACAATGATATACATATAGAACAATGGCATAGAATTGCGAACTCAGAATTCAACCATCACATTCTGATCAACCAATTATTGACAAGGTGGAAAATATCTCTCAATCTGGAAAGAATTTTCTCTTCAACAAATGCTGTTGGGAGGAACTGGACCACCATGAGTAAAAAATAGGTAGATGTTTATCTCACAAGATACAAAAAAATAAACTCAAAATTGTATGGTACTATTTATTTAATATTTAAATATAAATCAATTTATAAAGATGAAATTAGATTAGTTATGTAGGGCTGTGGAAGGAAAGAGGGTTTGCAAGGTGACTGGTGGGGTGTGGAGATTTTCTTTTTAGAGTAATGAAATTGTTCTTAAACTTTTTTGGTGATGAAGGCACAACATTGTGATTATAATAAGACCTTTTGATTATACACTTAGGACAGATTGTATGATATGTGAATACATCTCAGTAAAACTGCTTAAATAAATATCCAAGAATAGCCAGAAATGGCAGCTAAGTTTTCCATATTTGCATGCTCTGGACCTTAATTTTTAAATAACGTCAAGGATAGGATTTCCAAATGTTGCCCATCATAATGGAATTGCCTATGGGCACTGAAGGTTTTGGAATCTATTAGATATTTGATTATTAACAAGGCCATTTTTGCAGTGCATTTTGCCTGGATACTTCCTACTGGGACTTTAGCAAGGGGCAGCGGGAATGATTTGAACATCCACCTGGCACAGTGAACTACTGTGTGCATGAGCCTCAAATCCACTGAAAAAGATTCTAATCACTGAGATAAAGTATTGTTTCCCTAAGATTAGAAACAAAGCGACCATATCTGTTCCTCCTCTTCAGATATTTAATCACTGATCCAGGAAAGGGAACGAGAAAATTATATTCATTTATATGGGAAAGACTCCAAAATCACAAACTTCACACATTCTCTTATCCCCAAAGCTATAACATTTCCAGTGTTGATATCCATAAACCAGCTGTCAGATGCCCAACCATTTGCCCAAAGCCCTCAAAAAATGTTCCTCACAGAACCACAATTAATGATGCACACAACCTCCCCAATCTCTCAATAAATGATTTCCCATGATTTTTCATTGAATATATTCTCCACCATGAATTTTCTGGAAATCCCTCAAGGGGTTTCATCCTCCTAGTAAAGACTTCTCCCTCTTAGTTCAAGCATGATAGTACACAGTAATTACAGACCTAGTGTTTCACTCTTGTGGAGTTCATTCATTTAATATAAAGGATAAATGGGAAATTAAGGCAATCCCACATTGAGTACATATATAGAATTCCTCACATATTATTTCTCTGATTAGATTATCATTTAGAGTGGTAGATGAGGCCTCTCCAATTCCATTATATTTTCATTATGAGTTCACTCACATAGTATATCATCTAACCATATACTAAGAGCTTTGCTACATAGATGACATGCATATGGATTCCCACCAGTATGAAGGTCCTTAGATTATCTGATCTAGTACAGATGACTACAGGAACTTTTGAACAGATTAAAAACACAGTCTTTCTTTACTATGTGACTTCTCTGGTATGTTTAAAGGTTAAATCTATGGCTAAAGTCTCTTCCATATCCAAAACCTTCATGGTGTGAGTTGTTACACTTAAAATCAGAATATTGACTACTGGATTTCTCAAATTGTTGACATTCATAGGGATTCTTTGCAGTTTGAGTAATCTCCTGTTGCCTAAGGCTACAAAAATTAAGGTTTTTCCATACATATGACATTATGGTTTTTGTCCAGCATGTATTTTCTCATGTTGCCGGAGGGCAGAACTATACGTCAAAGGTTTCCCACATAGACAATATTCATGGCGTTTGTGTGAGTTCTCTCATGTTTAAGATTAGAATATTCACTGAAGGGTTTTTCACATGAATAATATTCATAGGGTTTTTCTCCAGTGTGAGTTCTTTCATGTTGAAGATGGGAATGTCCACTGAAAGCTTTCCCACACTGATGACATTCATTATGGTTTCTCTCCAGTGTGAGTTCTCTTATGTCTCTTAACAGAAGAGCAATGAATGAAGCCTTTCCCACAAATATGGCACTCATAGGGTTTCTCTTCAGTGTGAATTCTTTCATGTTGTTTTAGGGAAGAGGACTGAAGAAAGACTTTCCCACATAGATGACATTCATGGGGTTTTTATAGTGTGACATCTCTCATGGTATTTAAGGGAAGAGGATGTAGTGAAGGCTTTTCCACAAAGATGGCATTCATGGGGTTTCTCTCCAGTGTGAATTCTCTCATGTCGTTGAAGATGGAAATGCCGACTAAAAGCTTTCCCACATAGATGACATTCATGGGGTTTCTCTCCAGTGTGAGTTCTCTCATGTTCTTTAAGATAAGAATATAGACTGAATGCTTTCCCACATAGATGACATTTATGAGGTTTCTCTCCAGTGTGAGTTTTCTCATGTATTTTAACAGAAGAGCGATAAATGAAGCCTTTCCCACAAATATGGCATTCATAGGGTTTATCTCCAGTGTGAGTTCTCATATGTTGTTTAAGATAAGAATATCGGCTGACGGCTTTCCCACAAAGATGACATTCATGGGGTTTCTCTCTAGTGTGAGTTCTCTCATGTTGTTTTAGGAAAGACAGTTGAATGAAGGCTTTGCCACAAAGATGACATTCATAGGGTTTCTCTCCAGTATGAGTTCTTTCATGACATTTAAAGGAAGAATAATGACTGAAGGCTTTCCCACATAGATGACATTCATGGGGTTTTTCTCCAGTGTGAGTTCTCTCATGTTCTTTCAGATAATATGGACTGAATGCTTTCCCACAGAGGTGACACTCACGGGTTTTCTTTCCAATGGAAGTTCCATTGTATTGTCTGAGGTCAGAGCGTTGCATACAGTTTTTACCAATTTGGTAACATTCATATGATTTACTTCTAGGGTGAATATGCTTATGTTGATTAAAATATGAATGGTCACTAAGGACTGTTGCAAGTGGTTTCCTTAAAGAGGATTTCTTTGTCATGTCAAGTAATGCATGTTGGCTCACTGTGGATGTGTGAGAGTAATCTTCTTGCAAATAATTATATTTAAAGGAATTCTTTTGGGTGTGAGATCTCTGCTGTGGGGAATTAGATGAGAAACCGTAAAACATTTGACCACATAATCAATGTCTTCATTTCCCTACATATGAAATCTAGACTAATCCAATAGTGATAGTCTCCAATTAAATTTTTTGCCATGTTCATTTCATATACACATTACTCAATATACACAGATTTTCTCTATTATAACAATCTAATTGCAGAGGTATCTGATCAATTTTGAGATTCATGATATTTCAAAGATTATATATGTGAAACCTGTTTATGCAATTCATTTTTTACATGTACTCATTTAGAATTTGTGTTTAGGTTAATTTTTACCTAAATTCAAACTACAATAGATTTTTGTTGGATTAGCACTTAATCCCAACATTATTACAATTTCATGACTTTAATGAATCCTTAACTCATTCCATCCCTGGGTATCTATTTGGAATACCAGGGTTCACAAAATTAAGCTTACCAATGAAATGATTTTAGAAGTGTCTTTCCTACAGATAGGTTGGTTGAATATCATTTCTATCATTTCCCATGTTTTAAAGGTATTTTTCCTCCCTGTAGTAATTGGGGAAAAAAAAAAACAGAATAAATTGTTAGAGTAGCATTAGGGGGATGAAAATTTTGGAAAGTTCCAAATATCCCTTTCAGTATGTGTCCAACAATTAACTGGAAAAGAATATCAAAGTAATGAATACTCTAGGGATAAGAAAATATTATAGGACATTATGATTAGAAAAGATTTTCAGGCATTGGGTATGAGGAAAAAAAAGAAGTTGGGATGTCAAGGAGGTAAAAAAGAGAGAAAAATCTTCCAAGAATAGGACCAGGACAAGGATCATTACATGAAAGTTTAATTGCAATAACAAATGAATATCCCTTTGCCAATGTCAATGACACTTGAATTAAGCTTGAGAGGTGTATGAAATAAACACATGTGACTAAAATTTCCCCAATATTCTCAGCTACACTTTAGAAATCATAACTCATGTAAGGAAACCTGAAGAAATATTAACTCACTTAAGGAATCCTGAAATTAATATATTCAAGCACATACTCAACTATACGATGAGACACCTCTTCTAATGCACAGGTCCTTAGAGCTCACCTGGACTCTGGTATTGAGGAAATCCTATTCCTTCTCTGCACACTTCTCCTTGTTCCAAATGGGAAAGCACATCTGATGTGAAGACTTGATATCCTGTTTGTATGAAAAAAAGTTACCTGGGTTTTGAGTTGTGATGATAACAGAGCATGATCATGATGTACATGGCAGGTTACCAAAGAATAATGTAAGCACTGAAGGTCAGCAATGCAACAATATCTTCAATTCAGATCATTGATAATATTTCAACAGAGGGAGGCGGCTGTGGCTCAATCAGTAGGGCTCCCGTTTACCATATGGGAGGCCCCGGGTTCGGTTCCCGGGGCCTCCTGGTGAGGGCAAGCCCGCCCGCGTGGCGTGGTTGGCTGACCCAGCGAGCACAAGCAGCAAGGGGGGGGATAAATGAATAAATAAATAAAATCTTAAAAAAAAAAAAATATTTCAACAGAAATTGTAACACTTGACCTTTTACCTATTCAATGAGGACCACTAGTTGTTGCTACCCAGGAACTAGTACAAAGAGAGACTGTAGAATCATCTATATTCTAAATGGGGAAAAATCTACATTTCTACAATGATTGAATATTATGTTCAAAAATAACCAATAAAGTCCATCAGAACAATCTAAATTCTATGTGGAAAAGGATATATGCAATGCTTTTACTATTGCATTCTGAAGCCTCAGCATAGCCCTTGGAGAAGAATATTTATTTCACCACAGTCAATTATTTATCCATTCAGAAAGTATTCATTGAATTCTCAGCACAGCCTTGAGTGTTGGAAATTGAGATTCAAGAAACACATTAAGTTGTGGTCAAGAAGATTAAATTCTATTTGGATGAACTAGATGAAATAAAAAATAAGGAAACAAATTCATTTAGGCAGTTTTATTTTTTATAATACAATATAAATCTATTAAAATTATAGAATATAAAATACAAGAGAAAAAAAGATTATACAATATGGAGAATTTAGATATTTGAGTAAATAAATGGAAAATGACTTATGATAAATATATAGGTAGATATAGATGGTAGAAAGATAAGTGATAGACAGGTATAGATGGTAGATAAATTTTAAGGGTCTCACCTACTGAGACCAGGTTATTGATATTCTCCAGCATCACTTCTCTGAACAGCTTTCTCTGGGATGTGTCTAACAGGTCCCACTCTTCCTGGGTGAATTCTACAGCCACATCCTTGAAAGTCACTAACTCCTAAAACATCACAGAAATTTGTGTTCACTCAGGGCTATCCTTACCAATGTCCTGAGTGTGATGTACAAAATAACAGCACTAAAGGAGAAACTGTGTATAAAAAACTGAAAATGTATATGGGTTCCAGTAACATCATTATCAATGCTGAACTGCCATCTGCCTTTCAGATGCACTCACAGACACACAGTCACGCTGAATACATACTCCATTATAAAAAGAAAATCACATGATATGGAGTGTGATATATACCTGGAAATTTCCCAATCAACTTGTAATTCTGCCTTCTTGCTGCTGATTATAAAGCTTTCATTCAAGCATTCATAACTAAATCAATATTTCCCAACAATCTGAAGTAAATTTACAGTTATTATAAGGCAAGCAATACCCATGATATATCATTTTAAAAAATGAGTATGGTTAGATTAGTCGCTTATACAGATGAACTCACTTTCCTCTCATTTAACATCATTAAGAATATGTTATACTTTTTGACAAATACCATAATTTAATGTGTGAATTGCTTTCTATCTAAATTCAAACCGCAGGTCTATTACTCATTAAAATGGCAGGGAACCTTGAAGAAATATCCAGGATTCTGCAAAACTGAATAGGTGTCAAATAGAGAACTCAATATCAATAGGGCCTGCTTTCCTCAGTGCCATATATCTCAGGTATTCATTATAATGTATAAATATAGATGGTTCAGGGTCACAAGTCAGGGACTTCTCAGAAATTTGTACTGATACATGGACTTAGACTGACCATTCCTGTGGTAGGAGACCTCCCAATCTAAACTTTTTCTGGAGTCTACCAATACCAGTTTTCACTGTCTCACTTTTATCTTCATCTCATCTGTCTATGAAAAGATTAAAAGAATCCTTTTCATTGCATCTGGTCTCTCCAAATCTTCAAAAATTTTCACAGACATAAATTTTATTCTACCTATTATACAGCTCCTGAATCCACAGCCACAATGAAGGAAAAAATAATTCTTGTACATTACATCCATTTATAAAATCTGAATAATTTTGATTGAGAAAATTGAAGTTGGGAAATTTGAACAACTATGGTAAGGGAATTTTAGTTTTCTTTAAAAAAAAAAAATATTTCAAAATGTGCAAATATATTCCATCAAAAATTTAAGAAAATTAAAATTGGGGAAAATAAATAAATGATACCTCAATTCCTTTAATTTACTAACCTTCTCATGTGCTTCTGGCAAATATGCCTACCCCTACACTCCAGTACCTGTAATGTTGGATTGACTGAATGCAATAGCTGAAAACTCAGCCTTCCTTATAAGTGTAAAATTTGTGTTCTTATTCATTTCTATCACCTCTATTCATCACATACCTAGGCCAAACTGAGGTACTAACATGATTCATGAATTATTTATATAATGAGGGCATGGGTTGGGTGAGAAAAAGAAAACACTATCATCTTTTCAGAGAATACATAGCCTAAATGGAAGCTGGAATCAACTCTGGTAATGGTTGGAAGATTACTCATTGATCAGTTCCTAATTTAGCATAATTATTGAGTCCTGTATAAACTAAATTTAAGCTCAGATCCTTGGAATATCCACACCAATAGGAGAAATCTTCCGATCTGCTGGCAACAGAGGTGCAATTTCAGTTAAAGAAGAATTCCCTACTCACCTGTGAGTGCATTGTCAATACCTTAGCTGGCATCTATCTTCCTTTGGATTTTCACTCACAACCAGAGAAGCAGAAGGTGAGCAAAGCTGAGAGTGGAGAAAAAAGTCTTAAGATTCAAGTCCTGACCCCAATTTTCAGGCCCACCTGTCATAAATACCAAACCACTCAACTGGAGTATCCCCAAACCCAATCAACAATGGGGACATGAAATGTGCTCCAAGAGAAATGAGGGGACTCTCCTTTGTCAGAGTCAAGAAGCTAGAGGTCTTATCTTCTCTGATTACTAAAGATGATATGATTACCTTAATTGCACAGATAAGAACATGGATATCTATGAATTGTATTTATTAATTAACTCATGATGTTCAGAGACTTTTAATTCATCCCTCATTCTAAGACATAAGAATCCCTGACCGAAATGGCCATCCCAGGGAATGAAGAGGGCCTGCATCTGCAGGCAGGATCATCCCACCCACCATATCCATGGGATATAAGCCCTCTCTCACTTGGAGTTGGAGTGGACATCACCATCCCAGTCGCCTCTGGATTGGGGGAAGAACTATGGACTAGAGTGGACTTGATGGTATTCTCTTGTTCACATATGGTGATTCTTGCAATGCAAGAAATTATAACAATGAGGTGGAGCCAGTGGCCACTTGACAGTTTTTGGGTAGGGAGGGGATGAGCAGTTGAAATACAGGGGCTTCTTTGGGAGTTGGAGGTTGTCCTGAGTACTGTTGTGGCAATGGATGTAGGCCATTTTAAATCAGCACACACCACTCAGAACTGAGTGGGAGAGAGTGTGGTCTACAGTGTGAACTGTGGTCTATGGTTGGTGGCAAGGCTCCAGGATGTGTAAGTTCATTGAGGTTGGTGGGCCACACTGTGGGAGATGTTTGTGTGGGATGTGGTGGGAGGTGTGGGAGGTGGGCAACATGGGAATCCCAGTGGGTTCCGTGTAATATTTTAGGTAATCTAAGCACCTCTTAAAATATATGTGTATATATATATATAAATAACATTTTTGTAAGCAAATACACATATATGCATATATATTTATATATCATTTTGCAAATGTTTGTATGTATTGTGAGAATTTTGATTTTTACCCATAATAAAAAAAAAAAAAAAAAAAGAATCCCTGACCAAAATCACATCTGGAATTAAGTCCTTACCACAAGAGGAAGTAGACTGAAATTTCTCAGTTATAATTATTCTTGTTTTTTACACTAGCATTGGTTGTCTCACATGTATTTCTGACTTCTGAACTCTCAACTCCCTTCCTGCATTACCATGAATCTGACCTTCTGGATACATTTGTCCTAAATCATCTTGGTTCTTCAATAAGTGATGTCTAACAATGCAACCCCCTCAACATTGAGTTCTACATCTCACCTCAATGTATTTGGAAATCAACTAAGAAACTTAAGAATATATATAATTATGGGATTGATCAGAGCTGGGATTAACTTAGCCATTTGTACCTCAAGTACAGGAAAAAAAATGATTGTATTCAATATATTTGCAGAATTACATAACTTTAGTCTTTTCAGTAACTCAGTTGACAAGGGTTAATTTACCCATTTAGCAAATGTCCTAAATAGAGGTTCAGAGATATAATATGACAAACTTACATGGCCAGAAAAAGACAGAGCTAGAGTTTGATTTTTTCCTTCCTGTATCCCAATATCCAATATCTTAAGGATTATTTTCCACACCTAGGTATTATCTGGAAAGTCACCTCTGATTTTAATAATCAGTTCCTCACACTGTTGTCAAAAATTCCTCTTCATAAAGCTTGTTACAATTACACCCCACGCACAGGTTCTCCTCTCACAAGTAAACCTCCATTACATTGAACCCACTTCCCAAACATTAGCTTCCAACTCATGTAATATTTACTGCCAGATGTACTCCAAGATGCACACATTTTAGCATATGCTTCCTGAGAATAATACTGATGTCACTGTATTTACCCCATCTGTCAATAAATATCTTACTATTTACCAAATCTGCCCACACAGGAGGTGACTCTAATTTCCTGAAATGTTTATTACTGCATGTGACACAGCACATTACTAAGCTCTTGCTGTATGTCTAAATGCAGAATCACAACTCCTGGTCCTTTCAAATATATCTGGGAAACAGTCTACATCTTGATAATTGAGTCATTCTTCCATCTTCCATAACCACTTCAAGTTCCATAGTTTTGGATACCACACATTTTTACATTTCACATCACTTTTACCAGATGAGATTATCTTCATATTAACCAGGTGGATGATGTAATTTTAAAAAATATCTCAATTATGTCTACAATTATTCCTGCATTCATACCCATTAGTTACTCCTTCTCTCTCATTGAAGGGTCTTGTCACCTGATTAAGTCGACTGTCTCCAACTGAATCCCTGTTTTTCCTGTTTCTTTATTAAATCCTTACAAGCAAACCTCTCTCTCATCAGAATCAATCACCTCATTATTTAACATTATTGTTTCTCTTGTATCATGAACCCAAATGCCCCCTGTGCCTCTTTCCTCTCTTGTGCCTGATTCCTTTTCCTTCTTTCATAATCAATCGACATGAGCACTTTTACCATATTCTTATATAGCCTTCAATGATGAGTTAATAACATCACACACTTCCTCTTAAATACATCATGCTACCATCTCCAATAAGCTCCCCATTAATAAATCCAGTGTGTGTGACTCAGGTTATTACTTGGAAATAAAGAGAATTGGGACTTCTCTGACATCTCAGTCCCCTGAGTATATTACAGCTATTCTAGTCACAACTTTCTCTTGTGTTCTGCATGGCACTCCTCAAACAATATTATTAGAACATCTTAAGGCTGAATTATGGCCCCTTTCTCTCCCATTTCTGTACATTGTCATGATAATCTCACACATTTATTTAATTCCTTCAATTTATTCCACTGTTGGCTCTAAAGTGACAGTGTACACCTCTATTTTCATAGATAAAGGCAAAAAAATCAAATATAACTCAAGACATTGCTACCACTATGATCCCAGAAATCTAAAATAAATTATCTTCTAGAGCTTACTCTCTAATTAACCTAGATGTCAATCAAGAATAATATAATCAAGGTCTGCCCCTTTAACAAAATATTTATCTTCAAATTCAGTACTTTTATGTTAGGACTCCTACAGGCATCCAAGGACTGAATAAGAAATCATCACTCAGAAACAAACAAATACATTTATGCAGAGAGACTATTTCAGCAATGAACAGTATAATATCCTTCATTTCCACAGAAATCCCCTCAAACACTTTCCCACATCATATTCATGTCCTTCATTCTCTTTGTCATTTCCTCAGAGATTCCTTCACTGAATCCCAACCTAAGGTATCCTTTGCTCTTCCTATAGCCTATATTACTATTCTACTATTCCTTCAGGTCACTCATATAATTTTCCATTGTACATTTATTTGTTTGTTCATTTTTGGTCTCTCCCCCTGGTCTAACTGCACAAAACCCTTCCCTGAATGGTAATATTTTAAAGGAGTATCCCTTTGAAAATGAACAAATAATTACAAATCCAGAAATAGTGTATATTCACAATATGTTAACCTGACCTCAGATGGCCTGGGCCCAACTGCTTGCAGTCAAATTAAATAATGCCTTCTGATTAAAAAGAAAATCATTTACAAAATAAATTAGTAGGGGAAGCAGATATGGCTCAAGTGATAGGGCTCCCGTCTACAATGTAGGAGGTCCAGGGCTCAATTCCCGGGGACTGCTGGTGAAAAGCAAGCTGGCCCATGTGGTGAGATGGCTTGAGCAGAGAGCTGGCCTACGTGGAGTGCTGGCCCACAGAAAGTGCTGGCTCGTGCAGGAGTGCTGGCCCACATGGAGTGCTGGCCTGCACAGAGAGCTAGCAGAGCAAAACGATGCAACAAAAAGAGACACAGAAGAGAGACAATAAGAGATGCAGCAGACCAGGGAGTTGAGGTGGCACAAGAGATTAAATGCCTTTCTTCACTCTGGAAGGTCCCAGGATCGGTTACTGGTGCCACCTAAGGAGAAGACAGGCAGACACAGAAGAACACACAGAGAGCAGACAGCAAGCGCAAAACAAGGGGGAGAAATAAATAAATAAATCTTTAAAAATAAATAAATAAATAAATTAGGACTCTCCCACCTGGTTAAAATTCTCTCCCTAAATCATGAGAGCCCAAGGGACTGAGAATGCAAGGAATCCAAGTCTTAATAAGGCTGCTTTCACCACATGTGTAGTTCAGAGCTTCTTTCTCTCTAGACAAAGCACTATTTTGATGACAAGTTATCTTTCTATGTAGTTGATCACGTCATCAGTCCTATAATTTAAAAGATACATCTTGATTAATGCAGATATTAGTCAAAATAAATCTACTCAAGGAACACCTTGTGTCATTTACTTCCTTCTAAAATTCTCAAAATCAACCTTCCTGCTTTTTCAAAGATCCCTCACACTTTTATGGATTTTGGTTGTGCTGGGTAAGTACTCTAAATTATCTTTAGAAAGAAGATTCTTATTAATCTCTATATCTAAGAGGAATGGCAATCTACCAATAATTTCTGAGTTATCCATGTGACTCTACATAAGCAAAAATATTTGTGCTGAAAAAATATACAAGGAAAATTTTAATTGTTCTAGGGTGTGTATATTTTTCTATCAAGCAAGGAAAGACCATCCAGTATAGGTCTTTTAGTTATATCAGAACTACCTTCAAACTTCAAAATGTATTTTCATCTTAGGTACAGGTATTAATATCGAAATACTTATTTTGTCATTTTTAAATTCACTCTTCTGAAATGAAAATAATTACATTTTATTACATTTGTATCATGCATTTTAGATAATCAATTATTCCTTTTTCATAGTTTTCTTTTATAGCCCTATATGTTTTCAGCCTTGTTTCTGTAGCATGTTTAAAATGTAATGTACGTGTAACCCAACAAGCACCAGAGGGTAGACATAAAGTCTGTAGGAAAGCACATAGACCTGTCTAGTTTGATATTAACAAGACCTTTTACTTCCTCTTTGTAAAGAAACATGTGTGTATGTATGTAATGGCTCCCCTGATATATCTTTATCACAATGAGAATTAGAGATACCGGGAATATTATGTATCTTGATGTTAACAAGAGAAAAACAAACTCCCCAGCCCATTCCCAGAGATCTCCTCAATGAGTAACTTTCTTTGTTTCAAAAATGTATAAAAGGTATAAGAAAACCCCTCAACAGGGAGGCCAATTTGAGATTGGTTAGATCTCCTGTCCTCCACTGGCCAATAAAGCTGTTTTCCCTTCCTAGCCTAGTTCAACGTGTCTATTATGCTATGCCAAGCACTGAGCCCAGAGATCCTTCTGATCACTGTCATTTCCAGACAACATTTTTCAAGAAAGTGGTTCTCTTTTATATGTTGGAGGAAAACTCTGAACTAGGCCTGTCCAAAAGCATAGAGTCATACTAGCAAATAAAACATAGTTTGGTCCTATGGCATTTAAGAGCCACTTTAGAAGAGACAATTTAAAGGAAAAAATATAAGGTTACTTGTTATGTGATCTAGATTTCTTTCTTTCTTGGAGATAGAAAATCTCTCAAATACCAATATTTTGAATGAAGAATAGCACTGAATTTCTTTACTGAGCCACTGTGTGACAGGTAATTTCATTCAATCTGGTTTGGATTATTAAAGAACAAGATTTTCAAAAGTTTATGAGTCCATCTAAGTTACTGATGATAAAACAATGAGAATCACAGTGCAGAATATATTTTCAGGTCTGGAACTCAGATGTGATATTTGGACTGAGAAGTGTAAGTTCTATAACAAAAGATAATAAGTAAAAGGAATAGAAGATATTGCCTAGGTTGAAGATAGACAGGACTGGGACTGTGTTCTAAGGAGTTTCAACATTTAATGTTTCAGAAATGGCTTGAAAATATGTAAAGTGAGGCCAGAAAAAATCTGAGAGTATTGTGACCTAGGACTCCAAGACAGAAATGGATGATAGAAGGAGGAAATCAGGGAATTTGTTGAGGAATCTTGAAAGGCAAAGAGGCTTTCCATGGTTTCATTGAGATGGAGGTAAGGAGCTTCTTAAGGGCAGTGCGTGTAAGTACAGAAGGTGTAAGCCATATCAGAGTACATTGAAGAGTGAGGAGGAGGATAAACCCACTAATTGCAGCTCATTGAAAAAATGTGGCCTCAATTGGCAAGAAAATTAAATAATTGGGGAAGTAAAAATTACATACCAATAAAATATAAATATTTTAAGATAGTACTTTGATAGAATCAATGTATAAAAATTGACAGTATTTACAGATGGTAATGGGGGAAGACCAGGTTACATCTGATAGTTTGCAGAACTCCCAAAAATCCAAAAAACAAGAGGACATTGAGATGTACTCAATTTTGAGGCAAGTTCCACAGAAAAGCCACACTTTGCTCTTCTCCCAAAGTTCTGCACTATTTGGCTTCTTTATGGGAAAATGCAACCTCTGTTTGTATTCCCTTTGTATAGGGAAACAGTTAATAAATCCAATGAGTGATCGATCAATTCCAGGGAGCAAACCTTGTATAGACTATCTGCACAGACTGCTGATACTGAATGTAATCAGGGTTTTATTCAGTGAGATGCATTCTGTTCACTTTGATTGGATTTACAAGAAAACTAAAAAGTCAAAATCCTCTTATGATGTTGGAAAATGAAATAAGGCCATTGAGGAGGATGACTTAAAAGCTACTTTACTACTTAAGTCAATAAATACAGTACTTTACAGTTCATTCTTTTTTTTTTTTTTTTTTTAAAGATTTTATTTATTCATTCATTCATCCCCCCCTGCTGCTTGTGCTCGCTGGGTCAGCCAACCATGCCGCGTGGGCGGGCCCGCCCCCACCAGGAGGCCCCGGGAACCGAACCTGGGGCCTCCCACATGGCAAACGGGAGCCCCACTGATTGAGCCACAGCCGCTTCCCTACAGTTCATTCTTTGTAACAGAAATATTCAACATCATGGAGATACAACAGGAACCAGATATATTGGTTCTATACAGACAAAGAGTTTGCATTCTCTGGAGGAAGGCTGGGATTAAAAATAAAGGGAAGTTCCAGGAAGATGGTATCTCAGTTGGCAGGCATGGCTCAGCTCACACACAAAAACAATGGAGAAAGAGACAAATCTGTCTGAGGGACCTGCTTTGGGTGTCAGGAGATCAGGAGAGTGCTACACAACTCCCAGGAGGTTGAGGGACAGAGAGATGAACAACCCAAACCAACACACAAGAGCTACTAAACCCACACAGTAGCTGGGAAGGAATCCCCCACCCACACTCCAAATACATTAAGCTAGAGTAAAACCCCAGGCTCACTGAAGCCAACTGATAGAGGAACAGACCTCTTCATCCCTGTAAGCTGTTACAAGGGAAAACAGAGGGGTAGTCATGGGGCCTCTCTTCAGTGAATTTTGCCAGCATAGTCCACTTAGAATTTCATCTCTGGCCAGATCAAAGTAAAGGAAAATAGAAAGTGAAACAACTTCATGGAAATGTGTGCCTATGAGTGCCATCTGCTGGCCAGTCTTGAAATTGCATGGGCAAAACTGCTTTTGGGTTTTTCTGTACCCTAACTCCTGGAAGAAAATCTTTACAGCATTACAGAGTCCCTGGCAAGATTTTGGTAACTTAAGCTAGGCAATTTTGAAGACAGAATAATTTGAACCATATATCAAAAAAGACTGGTTAAAAAAAAGGGGGGGGCAAGAGAGAAACTGGCCATCAGAGTAAATTTACCAACATATTCAGATGCCTGGGCATCAGCAAAACATTACAAGCCATACTAGGGAATAGGAAGAGACGGCCACCCAAAGGAAAAAAACAAATATCCTGAAGAGATATATGATTTAAGAAAATTAATCAATGAAAATCACACAATTCCACTAAATCAATTTAAAGAGTTGAAGGAAAATATGACTAAAAAGAAAAAGGGATATTAAGAAGACACTGGGTGAGCATAAAGAACAAACTGAAATCCTACAAAGAAAAGTTAACAGACCTTATGGGAATGAAAGATACAATGGATGAGATTAAAAATACATTAGAGGCACATAAGACTAGATTTGAATCACTTGAAGACAGAATTAGTGATTCCAAAGGCAGAACATCTGAACTGGAAAAGACAGGAGAAAAGAAAGAGAATAGAATGGATAAAATGGAATAGGGTCTCAGGGAATTGAATGACAATGTGAAATGCACAAACATATGCATTATTAGTGTCCCAGAAGGAGAAGAGAATGGAAAAGGGGCAGAAAGAATATTTGAGGAAATAATAACTGAAAACTTCCAAACCCTTATGAAAGACATAAAAAATATCAATATCCAAGGACAATGCACCCCAAACAGAATAAATCTGAATAGACATACCCTGAAACACCTACTATTCAGAATGACAAATATCAGAGATAAAGAGAGGATTCTGAAAGCAGCAAGAGAAAAGAAAAGCATCATTTTCAAAGGAACCTCTATAAGATTAAGTGATGACCTCTCATAAGAAATGACTGCAGCAAGAAGAAAGTGGTATGATGTATTTCAGGTATTGAAAGAGAAAAACCGCCAGCCTAGAAATCTGTATCCATCAAAACTCTCCTTCAAAAATGACAGTGAGTTTAAAGTCTTCACAGACAAACAAAAACTGATAAAAATATATTACCAAAAGACTAGAATTACAAGAGATACTAAAGAGAGTGCTGCAGCCTGAAAAGAAAAAAACTTGAAGAGTGTTGAAATTAAGATTATTAGAAAGGGTAAAAAAAGGGTAAAAAAACAGACAAAAGTAAAATATGACAAGAGAATACCAAAGGAAAATACGGATGAAATTAGGAATGCCTTTACAGTAATGACATTGAATGTTAATTGCTTGAACTCTCCATCAAGAGAGACACTGATAGAATGGATAAAAAATATAAGCCATCTATACAATGTCTATTGATGTGCAATTTGAGGTGAAAAATCAGAAAAAAATTCATTTATAATAGTGACTACAATAATCACATGTTTAGAAATAAATTTAACATATGTAGGACCGCTATTCAGAAAACTACAAAACATTGCCAAAAGAAACTGAAGAAGTCTTAAACAAATGGAGGGAAGACTAAATACCATTAAGATGGCAATTCTACCAAACTGATTTATAGATTCAACACAATCCCAATAAAAATCCCAAAAGCTTTTTTGCAGAAATAAAAAGCCAATAACTAAATTTATTTGTAGGGAAAATTCCCCTGAATAGTCAAAAATGTTTTAAAAAGTAAGAATGAAGTTGGAAGACTCTGACTTCCTGACTTCAAACCATATTAGTTAGCTACACTGGTAAAAACAGCATGGTACTGGCATAAAGACAGATTTACCAGTGGAACCAAACTGAGAACTCAGAAACAGACCCTCACATCTACAGTCAATTAATTTTTGACAAGACTGTAAAGCCCACCCAGCTGAGCCAGACCAATCTCTTCAACAAGTGGTGCGGGAGAACTCAATAGCTACATCCAAAAGAAAGGAAGAGGACCCCTATCTCACACCTTATACAAAAATTAAGTCAAAATGGATCAAGGAACTAAATATAAAAGCAACAACCATATAACTCCTATAATAAAATGTAGGAAAACATCTTCAAGATATTGTGGTAGGTGGTAGTTTCTTAAACCTTACACCAAAGACATAAGCAACAAAAGAAAAAATAAGTAAATGGGATCTCCTCAAAATTAAACACCTCTGCACCTCAAAAAACTTTGTCACAAGGATGAAAAGGCAGCCGACTCCATGGGAGAAAATATTTGGCAGTCACATATCTGTAAGGGTGTAATATCCATGATATATAAAAAGATCATACAACTCAACAACAAATAGACAAACTACCCAATTAAAAATTGGGTAAAAGACTTGAAAAGACAATTATCCAGAGGTGAAAAAAAACTGTGAAGAAACACACGAAAAAAGATTCATCATTAGCGATTAGGGAAATGCACATCAAAAGTACAGTGAGATATCATTTTGCACCTATTAGCCTGGCACCTATTAAAAAGAAAACTGTAAATGTTGAAGAGGATATGGAGAGATAGGAACACTTATTCACTATTTGTGGAAATAGAGAATTGTACAACTACTGTGGAGGAGTATCTGGCAGTTCCCAAAGAAGTTGAATATAGATTTGCCATGTGACCCGGCAATAGTGTTGCTAGATATATAGCCAGGAGAACTGAGTGCAGTGTCACAAACATACATCTACACACTGATATTCATAGTTGCATTATTCCTGATTGCTGAACGTTGGAAACAATCCAGGTGTCCATCAACTGATGAATGGATAAACAAATTGTGATGGAATTTGTTCACAAGATGGAATATTATGCAGGTGTAAGAAAATGAAGTCATGAAGCATATGAGAACATGGATGAACCTAGAGGATATTATGTTGAGTAAAGCAAGCCAGAAACAAAAGGACAAATACTGCATGATTGCATTATTATGAACTAAATATATTTTGTAAACTTATGGAATTAATAATTAGAATATAGGTCACCAGAAAATAGAATGAGGTAGAGAACGGAAAGCTGAGGGTTAATCTGTGCAGAAGTGGTTAAAAGGTTTTTATTTGCAAATCTTTGGAAATGAATGGAAATGGTGAGAACATTTCATGGTGTTTGTGACTTGCAGAGCTATTATATGGGTATGCCAGTGGCTGAAAGGGAAAACCTAAGGACATTTATCTTACTAGAAGGAAACCTAAAAAAATTAACATGGGACTGTATAACATAGTGAAACCTCATGTAAAATACAAATATGGGTGATATTGCCTATATGACTGTTTACAAATTATAAATACAAATATAGTAGAGAGAAGGAAACAGAATAGCAGCTATGTATAGAAGAGGAAGCATAGCGAGATTGAGAGGTGATGAGTTGTGTTTTTTTGTTGGCTTTTTGTTTCTTATTTCTGAAATAATGAAAATGCTTTAAAACTGATTGAACTGATAATGCACAACTATGTGATTATGCCAAATACCACTGACTGTACACTTTGGATGGATTTATACATTATTAATATGTATCAATAAAATTTTAAAAATAATATGAAGAAATATGAAAATTTATGTTTGACATTAATGTTGTGACAAAAAATGAAACCAGTTAGTGATATGGAGCATGTAGGAAGGTAGTGTTAGTGCAAAGGCCACATAGGGCTCTCCAGGACATTTTATTATTACTAACTCTTGTTAGATAAAATGAGAAGCTGGGTTTAGAACTGTTTTTGTAGGGAAAATTAAATTTTAAACACATACAATAGAGTACTATGCAAGTTTATGGTTTTCTTACTAAGAATTTGATTTTATATTTGAAAGGAAATGAAGGATTTCAATTTTTATTAATTTCCTAATTTTAGTGGATATTTAAAATTGGAATATAGTTTTGCAAATATCACTTGTAAAACCATGTGAGGTATCTAAACCTATATTGACAGATATATATGACAATAAATTTTCTTTTGTTAAAATATGCTCTTGTATAAGGTATGAGATAGGGGTCCTCTTTCTTTCTTTGCATATGGCTACCCAGGTCTCTCAGCATCATTTGTTGAACAGACTATTCTGGCCCAGCTGGGAGCACTTGACAGCCTTGTCAAAAATTACTTCACTGTAGGGAAGCAGCTGTGGCTCAATCAGTAGGGCTCCCGTTTACCATATGGGAGGCCCCGGGTTCGGTTCCCAGGGCCTCCTGGTGAAGGCAAGCCCGCCCGCACGGCGTGTTTAGCTGACCCAGCGAGCACAAGCAGCAAGGGGGGGATAAATGAATAAATAAATAAAATCTTAAAAAAAAAAAAATTACTTGACTGTAGATGTGACGGTCTATTTCTGAGTTCTCAATTTCATTCCATGTGTCAATCTGTCTTTATGCCGGTACCATGCTGTTTTTGTTTGTTTGTTTGTTTTATCACTGTCAGAGTCCTACAACTTCATTCTTCTTTTTAAGATATTTTTGGGTATTCAGGGTCCCATACCCTTCCAAATAAATTTGATAATTGGATTTTCCATTTTTGCAAAAAAGGCTGTTAGGATTTTTATTGGGATTGCATTGAATCTATAAATCTATTTGGGTAGAATTGACATTTAATGATATTTAGCCTTCTAATTCATGAACATGGAATATCCTCCCATTTATTTAAGGCTTCTTTTGTATCTTTTAGGAATGTTTTATAGTTTTCTGAATATAGGTCCGATAGGTGTTGGGTTAAGTTTATTCCTAAACATTTGGTTGTTTTAGCAGCTATTATAATGGAATTTTTTTTTTTTAAAGATTTATTTATTTACTTTATCCATTTTAAACACCCCCTTCCCCATTTTGCTGTTTTGTGTCCATTCGCTGGGCAATTCTCTTTGTCTGTCTCCTGCCATCTCCTCCCATCCTCCTCCTCCAGTCTTCAGCAGGATTCGATCCTGGAGACCTCCGATGTAGGAGAGAGGTGTTCTGCCACCTGCGCCACCTCGGTTCCTGGTTTTCAGAGCTTTCGGAGCATCTCGTCTTGTCTCTCCCGTTACGTCATCATCTTGCTGCATGGCGCCCGGGGCCTGGCAGCTCACCGGCACACAGAGCCTGGCAGCCCATGTGTCTTCTCTCTCTCTCTATATATATATATTATTTTACCGGGAGGTCCCAGGGATCGAACCCAGGTCCCTCCATATGGCAGACGGGTGCCCAACCGTTTGAGCCACATCCGCCCCCTATAATGGAATTTTGTTCCTGATTTCCTCTTCAGATTGCACATCAGTCGTGTATAGGAAAGTTATTGATTTTTGCTTATTAATCTTGTATTCTGTCACTTTACAGAACTCATCTATTAATTCTAGTAGCTTTGCTGTGGATTTTTCAGGATTTTCTAGATATAGGCTCATATCATCAGTGAATAGTGCAAGTTTTACTTCTTCCTTTCCTATCTGGGTGACTTATTTCTTTATCTAGCCTAATTGCTCTAGCTAGAACTTCTAGGACAGTATTGAATAACAGTGGTGACAGTGGGCAGCCTAGCCTTGTTCCTGAAAGGAAAGCTTTCAGTCTTTTCCATTTGAGTACAATGTTATCTGTAGGTTTTCCACATATTTATTTTAAAGTACTGAGAAAGCCTCCTTCTATTCCAATCTTTTAGAGTGTTTTAATCAAGAAAGGATCCTATATTTTGTCAAATGCCTTTTCTGCATCAAAAAGAGGATCATGTGATTTTTATTCCTCAATCTCTCTATGTGGTTTATTATACTACCTCATTTTCTTGTGTTGATCCATCCTTGAATACTTGGCATAAAACCCACTTGATTGTAGTGTATAATTCTTTTAATGTGCTTTTGGATTCAGTTTGCAAGTATTTTGTTGAGGATTTTTGCATCTAGGTTCATTAGTGCTATTGGTGTCTATTTTTTTTTTCATAGTATGTTTATCTAGTTTTGGTATTAGGGTGATGATGGCTTCATAGAATGAGTTTATTCGTGTTTTTCCTGTTCAATTTTTTGGAAGAGTTTGAGAAAGATTGGTATTAGATTGTCTTTGAGTGATTTGTAGAATTTACCTATGAAGCCATCTGGTCCTGGGCTTTTCATCTTAGGGAGGTTTTTTATATTGTTTTGTTTTGTTTTTGATGTACCAAGGCTGAGGATTGAACACTGGACATCATATGTGGGAAGGTGTCTCTCAACTGCTGACTCCACATCTGTTCCCTTTTGGGACATTTTTGGTGACTATTTAAATCTCTTGTGATTGATTTGTTGAGGACTTCTCTTTCTTCTAGGGTCAGTGGAGGTGGTTCATGTGTTTCTAGGAATTTATCCATCTCGTCTACATTGTCTGGTTTTTTGGCACACAGTTTATCATAATATCCTCTTATGATCTCTGTTATTTCTGTAGGATCCATGGTATTGTCCCCCCTTTGTTTCTGATTCTATAGTCAAGCAATTTTTGACAAGGCTGTCAAGGTCTCCCAACTGGGCCAGATCAGTCTATTCAACAAATTGTGCTGGAGAACTGGATATCCATATCCCAAAGAAAGAAACATGACCCCTATCTCAAACTATATACAAAATTAACTCAAAATGGAGGGATGGGGCAAGCTAGTGCCTGAGGAATGCATTCAGAGTCAGTTCATCCCACAGGAAAGTTAGTAATTAAAACAGAGCTACCTAAAGCTCCTGTTTGGGGGGCTCAGGAGACCGGAAGTGCATCCTACAACATCCTTGAAAGAACAGAAGGAGAAGACTGCCCAAGTACAGTGAAGATTCATGATTAGAGCACTCCATACCATGGAGGACTGTGCCTATATTCCAGTGGCAGCACAACCCACCTTAGGAGCTATTCTGTCCCTGGAATTGGAAGCTCCATATCCCAAAATCAGGGGAGGAAGAAATGGTTGGGCACTGACTTCAGCTACTGATTAGTAAGTTTGGTTGACTAAAGTATAATCCTAAAAATAGCTAATATTTGAACCTGTCCATGTTAAAAAGAGCCCAATAGCCACTATTTAACTCTCTGACATGAAAGGAAGTGGGCCTGATCAAAAATCACAGAGATGGTAGGGACCAGCTTCTTTTCACCCAGATCAAATTGCAGCCCTAGCTTAGGCTCCAGCCCCATCTGTAGCAGGGAAGCTGGATGGACCTGCACTAGCCTTTCCAAGCAACTGCAGGCACTTTCAGCTGGCACAGACTGGAGCGTCAGACACCTGGGGCGCCATGCCCAACCCCAATAGGATAGGAGGGGAGCTGTGTTTCCTCAGGCTCTTGGGGCAACTACAGGTCCTTTCAGCACACATAAAATGGTTTGTTGAGCAACTGGAACTGAACCCCCACACCTCACAGGATAGGAGGTGGATGGTATTTCCTCAACATTTTAGGGGAACTGCAGGTACTTTGGGCTTGCATGAACTCGACTGTTAAGTGCCTGTGACTTCACCACTACCCCTGATAAGACAAGAGGGGGCAGTATTTCCCCAGCCCCTCTGATTAACTGCAGGTGCTTTTTGCCCACACTAATCGAATAGTCATACACCTGTAGTTCCATCCCCACCCCCAAATAGGATAGGAGGGGAGATGTGTTTCCTCAGGCTTTCTGGGCAACAGCAGGTAATTTTGGCCACACAGACTGGACTGTTGGGTGCCTATAGGACCACTTCCACCCTCCAACAGGACAGGAAGAGACTGGTGTTTCCCTCAGTCTTTATGGGCAATGGCAGGCACTTTTGGCCTGTTCAGTCTGAATTGTTTGGTACCTGTGGATCCACCATCCCCCAAGAGGATAGGAAGGGGCTGGTGTTTCCTTAGCCACTCAAGACAATAGCAGATACTTTCAGCTAATATGGACTGAACTGTTACATGCTGTGGTTACATCCCCACACACTAAAAGGCAGAAGGGACAGTACTCAGTCAGTCTCAAAGGGGAACTGCAGGCATATTTGGCCCAAACCACTTAGATTGTTAGGCATGTTACAGGGTGATCCCCAACCCTGGTGGAGGAGGGGAGGGGCCAGTGCTACATCAGTCTACCTGGGCAACTGCGGTCATTTTGGACCTGCATGGCATAGATTGTCATTCAAAAATGAGCATGAGTTTAGAATATTCACATACAGACAGAAAATGAAAGAGTTTGTAACCAAGAGACAAGCTTGGCAGGAAAAACAAAGAAAGTACTACAACCTGAATAGAAAAGACAGGAGAGAGATGTTTAGAAGAGAGTGTAGAAATGAGCATTATATCAGTAAAAGTAACCAAATGTGTTAAAAGGGTGGTAAAAATAAAATATGACAGATAAAACCCAAAGGTCAAAATGGGTGACTTAAGAACTGCCTTTATAGTAATAACATTGAATATTAATGAATTAAAGTCCTCAATCAAAAGGTACAGACTGGTGGAATGGACAAGAAAATGAGCCCTCTATGTGCTGTTTACAAGAGACTCACCTTAGACCCAAGAATACCAATAGATTGAAAGTGAAAGGCTGAAAAACATATTCCAAGCATGCAGTAACAAAAAACAAACAAACAAACAAACAAAAAAGCTGGAGTAGCTATACTTATATAAAATGAAATAGACTTTAAAAGCAAAACAGTTCTTAGAGACAAAGAAGAACATTATATGTTAATAAAAGGAACAATCCACCAGGAAGATACAACAGTCATAAATATCTATGCACCTAACCACGGTGCCCCAAAATATATGAGGCAAACTCTGAAAAAACCGAAGGGATAAATAGACATCTCTACAATAATTGTTGGAGACTTCAACACCCAACATACATCACTAGATCAACTAAAAAGAATATCAATAAGGAAACAGAGAACTTGAACTATATGGTAAATGAGTTAGATCTAACACATAAATAGAACTTTGTACCCAAACTCAGTAGGTTATACATTCTTCTCAAGTGCCTATGGAACTTTCTCCAGTATAGACCACATGTTAGGGCACAATGCAGCTTTCAAAAAATATAAAAAACTTTGAAATTATACAAAGTATCTTCTCAGATCATAATGGAATGAAACTGGAAATCAATAATAGACAGGAAAGAGGTAAATTAGCAAGTATGTGGAGGCTAAACAACACACTGCAAAACACTCAGTGGGTCAGTGAAGAAATTGCAAATGAAATCAGTAAATATATTGAGAAAAATGAAAATGAGAGTACAATTTATCAAAACTTAGGGATACAGCAAAGGTTGTCTTAAGAAGGAAATGTATAGCCCTAAACAACTATATTAAATAAGAAAAAAGACTAAAATCAATGATCTAACCGAACAATTGGAGAAATTAGAAAAAGAACAGCAAAGCACTGCCAAAGCAAGCAGAAGGAAAGAAATAATAAGCATTAGAGCAAAAATAAATGGAATTGAGAACAACAACAAAAAAATAGAGAAAATCAACAAAACCAAAAGCTAGTTTTTGAGATGAAAAAAATTGAGAAACCCCTAGCTAGATGAAAAAAGAAAAAAGAGAGAAGATGCAAATAAATACAATCAGAAATGAAAGGGGGTAAGTTATGACTGACCCCACAGAATAAAAAGGTTCATAGGAGAATATTATGAGAAACTACATGCCAACTAACTAGACAACCTAGATGAAATGGACAAATTCCTAGAAATGCACAAACAACATACACTGATTCTACAAGAAATACAAGAACTTAACAAACCAATCACATTTAAAGAGATTGAATTTGTCATAAAAAATCTCTCAAAAAGAAAACTCCAGGATCAGATGGCTTCACAGGTGAATTCTACCAAGCATTTCAAAAGGAATTAACACCAATTCTGTTTAAACTCTTCCAAAAAATGGAAGAGGAGTAAAAATTACTCAACACATTTTATGATGCCTACATCACCCTAATTCCAAAGCCAGATAAAGACACTATAAGAAAATTACAGACCAATCTTCCTAATGAACATTGATGCGAAAATTCTCAACAAAAAACTTGCAAATCAAATTCAACAGCACATCAACAGACTTGTACATCACAATCAAGTGGGTTTTGTTCCTGGTATGCAAGGCTGGTTCAATATAAGAAAATCATTCAATGTAATACACCACATTAACAAAATTGAATTAAAAAAACCACATGATCATTTCAACTGATGCAGAAAAGGCATTTGACAAAATCCAGCATCCTTTCTTGATAAAAACACTTCAAAATATAGGAATAAATGGAAAATTCCTCAATATGATAAAAAGCATATTATAATAAATCCATAGCCAACATCATACTCATGGGGAAAGGTTGAAAGCTTTCCCTGTAAGATTAGGAACAAGACAAAGATGCTCACTGTCACTGTTGTTATTCAACATTTGTATAAGATATTCTAGTTAGAGCAATTAGACAAGAAAAAAATTAAAGGCATCCAATTAGGAAGAGGAAGTAATACCACTACTGGATATATACCCAGAGAAACTGAGAGCAGTGACACAAACAGGCGCATACCAATGTTCATAGTGGCATTTTTCAGGAAGCCAAAAGTTGGAAACAGCCTAGTTTTCCATCAAGTAATTGTGGATAAACAAACTGTGGTGTAGTCACATGATGGAATATTATGCAGCTGTTAGAAGAAATGAAGTTGTAAAGCATATGACAACATGGGTGAAGCTGGAATACATTATGTTTACTGCAGCAAGCCAGACACAAAAGGACAAATAATGTATGATTGTGCTACTATGAAGTAAATATATCGTGTAACATATTCTGTCATTCCATTTAAATAAAATGTAAATATAAATCAACTTATAAAGATGAAATTAGATTGGTGGTTATGTAGGGATAGGGAAGGCATGCTAAGGGGTGTGGAATTTTTCTTTTTGGAGTAATGAAATGGTTCTAAAATTTTTTGTTATGATGAATACACAATATTGTGATTATACTAAAAGCCACTGATTACAATTTGGATAGATCATATGGTTTGTGAATATATCTCAATAAAATAGCTAAATAAATAAATAAATAAATTCTGCAAGAATATACAGAAATAGTGCTATGTACAGCAGGGGAAACATTGACAGATGGAGAGGTGAAGGATTTTCTTATTTATTTGTTTTTTATTATTATTTTTGAAATAATGAAAATGCTCTAATAATGATTGAAGTGATGAGTGCACAACTATATGATTATATCAAATAACATTGATTATATACTTTGGATGAATTGTATGTTTTATTAATATGTACCATTAAATTGATTTGTTATAAAAGAGTATACTATGAAAACTGTACGCCAAAAAACTAGACAACGTAGATGAAATAGAAAAATTCCTAGGAGTGTATGAACAAACTACACTGACCCTAAAAGAAATAGAAGATCTAAACACACCAATCACAAGTAGAGATTGAAACAGTCATCAAACAACTCCCTAAAATGAAAAGTCAGGACCAGATAGTTTCACAGGTGAGTTCTACCAAGCATTCAAAGATTTAATGCCAACCTTACT
Organism: Tolypeutes matacus; assembly: GCA_026826555.1. Classification (NCBI taxonomy): domain Eukaryota; kingdom Metazoa; phylum Chordata; class Mammalia; order Cingulata; family Chlamyphoridae; genus Tolypeutes; species Tolypeutes matacus. The sequence continues at coordinate 403,056 of JAKSZT010054342.1, read as the reverse complement.
CAAGCTCTTCTAAAAAACTGAACAAGAAGGAATGCTACTGAATTCATTCTATGAAGCCAATATCACTTAACACCAAAGCCAGATAATATTACAAAAAGAATATTACAGATTCATTTCCCTAATGAATATGGATGCAAAAATTCTCAAAAAAATACTTGCTAATCAAATCCAATAACACATTAAGAGAAATACTCATCATGATCAAGTGGATTTTACACCACACATGCAAGAGTGGTTCAACACATGAAAATCAATCAGTGTAATACACCACATTAATAAATCAAAGAAAAATCACACGATCCTATTGATTGATGCAGAAAAGGCATTTGACAAAATACAGCATCTGCATTAGTCAGCCAAAGGGGTGCCGATGCAAAATACCAGAAATTGGTTGGTTTTTATAAAGGGTATTTATATGGGGTAGAAGCTTTAGTCACAAGGCCATAAAGAGTTGTTACTTCCCTCACTAAAGTCTGTTGCAACATGTTGGAGCAAAATGGCTGCTGTTCTCTGTGAGGGTTCAGCCTTTCTCTTCCTCTTAAAGGCTCCATAGTCCCAGCTTCTTCTGATCTCAGCTGTATGCTGGTATAAGGCTCATCTCTCCATGGGGCTCATTTCTCTCCAGGTTCAGCTGTAGCTATAGGTTCAGCTGTAGGCTCTCTTCCTAGGGCCTCTGCTGTATCTATGAAGCCATGTCTCTTACTCTGTGATCTCCTTCTCCATGTATTTACTTCTGTGCTCTTGATTCTGCATCCATTTATATAGCCCAAGGGGGTGGGGACTCAACCTTGCCTGACCTAATGACATAGCCAAACCAAAGCCCTAATCTTAATTTAATCAAGCAAAAGTGAAAACTCTTAATTTAATATAATCAAAGGTTTATCATGCCCAGAGGAACAAACCAGTTTACAAACATAATCCAATATCTCTTTTCTGGAATTCATAAATTATATCAAACTGCCACAGCATACTTAATTGATAAAAATACTACAAAAGATAGGAATTGAAAGAAATTTTCTCAACATGATAAAGGCCATATATGAAAAACCCAGAGCTAACATTGTACTCAATGATGAAAGACTGAAAAGCTTTCCCATTGAGATCAGGAATAAGAAACTCATGCCCACTGTCACCACTGTTGTTTAGTATGGTGCTAGATGTTCTAGCTAGAGCAAACAAGCAAGAAAAAGAAATAAAAAGCATCCAAATCAGAAAGAAAGAAGTAAAACTTTTGCTATTTGTAGATGATATGATCCTATACCTAGAGAAATCTACAACAAAGCTACTAGAGCTAATAAACTAGTTCAGTATAGTGGCAGGATACAAGATCAATATGCAAAAATCAGTGGTGTTTCTATACACTCGTAATGTGCAATCTTAGGAAGAATGCAGGAAAAAAATTCCATTTACAGTAGCATCTAAAAGAATCAAATATTTAGGAAAAATCTTAACCAAGAATTAGAGCACTTGTATTCAGAAAACTTCAGTGCATTGCTAAAAGAAAGCCAAAAGACCTAAATCATTAGAAGAATATTCCATGTTCATGAATTAGAAAATTATCAAGATGTCATTTCTACAAAATGAAAAAAAGTAAGACACTGCGGAATAAATGGAAGAAAATGGCACTGTACATATAGGACAACAGATATAAAAGTGATGAAAGGAAAAATGTTAAAAATTTTTTAAAAACTATTTTTCATTATTTTTTAATATCCCAATTTTTAAATTTTATTTTATTTTTAGTGTTCTTTAAATCTTTATGTATTTTATTTCTTATATTTAAACCTACCATTATTATTTCATTTTCCTATTAATTGTATTTGGCTATTTTATTGGCTTCATTTTTTTTTTTTAAAGATTTTATTTATTTATTCATTTATCCCCCCCTTGCTGCTTGTGCTCGCTGGGTCAGCTAACCACGCCGTGCGGGCAGGCTTGCCTTCACCAGGAGGCCCCGGGAACCGAACCCAGGGCCTCCCATATGGTAAACGGGAGCCCTACTGATTGAGCCACAGCCGCTTCCTTATTGGCTTCATTTTTGAAGAAGCTTTAGATCACAGAAGGGTTACAACTGGGGCAGGGGAGGATCATTGGTATGGGGTGTCAGTGATGCAGGATACATGGGAGGAAGTTCACCTGGACATACATATAAGGTATTTAAATGTATTCAAGTGTTCATGGGGCATTGTCACAGTGGGTGGAGATTCACAAAATAACCAAAAGAATATTGAGTTCCCATCCTGGAGGGCTCTGTCACATTCTCTAATGGAGAAGCAACAGTCCCCCAAGTACAGGGGCAATGACTGGTGAAGGAGGATGATCCATTGATTGGGCCCTTGATATTGACAACCATTCTTGTGAGACTTTGCTCTTGAAATTGAAACTTAGCCTAGTGTTGTGGGAAGCCTAAGAGTTGCCTCCTTGTTACTCAAATGTGGCCTCTCTCTAAGCCAAACTCAGCATATAAATGCATTATCTTCAACCCAGCATGGGAAATGACTCCCAAGGATGAGCCTCCCTGGCACCATGGGATTACTGCCAAGTACCACCTAGCAACGAAACTGGAAAAGACCTCAAATAAAAGGGGAAAAAGGTAATGCAAATGAGTTTATATGGCTTCAAAGTGAGTCAGGAGGTCATCCCAGAGTTAACGCTTATACACCTCAGCAGGATCTCATAGACTGCCAAAGTGGATACTGCCTCAAATAGTGGGGCTCCTGAGGGCTCTGGAGACACCCAGGTACTATGGTCAAGGCAGATAGCTCTGGAGTTTGGTGCCTCATTAAAAGACTGTTTACAAATGACAAAAGAGAAACTGTAAGCTCATAGGATTTCTATGCTTTATTTCTATGATTTTGTGTCTGACAAATAGAAGTAAATCCAAATTTTTGAAAATAATGAAAGTTCACATAATTCAGGTAAACTCTAGGCAAATAGGACTGATAGAATATTAACTAAATAAAAATAGTTATGTCTTTGGAATTATCAATACTAAGCAAAATACAAGCATACAATTTTATTCTAGTTGGTGTGTTCTTCCTAAGTTTATGCAGTATTCTAATAAAATAATATAGCATTAAATCTACTAGATCCTTAAGGTGAACAAAAATGTAAATTGAATTTTGAAGGATTTTGGATTGAAGACAGTTTGCAAGATCTTTTTGAAAACAAATATATAAGGTATGTAGGATGTGTTTTGTTAAGGGAATAAAATAGTTTGTCTTAAAGGAAAACGATATGTTCTTACAGAATGAGAAACAGGAATATGTAGGACTATCTGAATAGATGTAGAAAGTTATAGAAGGTTTTCAGAAAAGGGATTTTATCAGTCAAGGGTGGTTAAGATTTGATAGGTTTTCAAGATTTTTAAGAGTTTTCTTTTCAGACAATATCTTCATGCAAAACCAGTATTTGATTTTCTTTCCATTACAATGACAAAGTATCCTTGGATTACTGGCCTACTCTTAATAAGAATTAATAAAATGTTTTTCTAAAACATCTGAGTAACCTGCTTAGGGGGAAAGGTTCTGTATCTTATCAGAAAAATCACCTATGCTTTATATCCTTTATATAATTATCCTTTAATTGTTTTAGAGAATGTCTTCTCACTTTTGAAATAAAGTATTTTTCATCATCATGCTACCTTTTCTCTTTATTTTTAAAATATTTTGTCATTTTCATTAAGTAGGGAACTAAATATTGTTTCACAGTTTCCCATGATCCTATTTATGAAAATGTTAAAACCTGACAACTTTTGAAAGTTTCCTTTCAAATATTGAACCAAAATAATATTTTCCTGATCTCAAACTCTTATTGGGATTTTACAGAGGGCCCTTGGAAAATCACAAAGGATTTTTTCTTTCACCTTGTAAAAAGAGAAGTGATAAACTAATTCATTTTATTTGATATGTTATCAGTTGCATAGGAAGTGTTATCAAATTAAAAATGATTTTGTAACTTTCTGTTGGTTAAATTATAGGATAAAATGTTATTAATATAAACATTCCAGAAATTATATAAAGTTCTTAGATACTTGTCGATAACTTCACTGTCCATGAGTTGTCCACGTACTCATGTCCAATATTCTGATATTAGACATTAGTATTACTGGTCATAAGTTCAACTGTTCTTAAAATAATGTTTTGAGACCTCTCATCTGATTTTCACTTTTTAAAAACAGCAATAAATTAATAATCGACATTTTAAGTTTTCTGTCATCTACAGATAGTTTTTATTCTGAGGCCTCCCTGAAAACACTTGCAATCAGCTACAAGCCAGTGTGCTTCATCTTCAACATAAAGGGCTGTCTCAGAGACCTATGGGAAGGACTATGCCAAGTTATCTGAGGCGCCAGCTTCTAATGATGTTCCTTAAATAACTTTGAGAGCACACCATTGTACTGAGACAAGATCTCCAGAATTTTAGTGAAGATGACAGGCTCTTGAGAATGATAACAGAAGATCTAATGAAATGAAACATAGATTAATTACTTAAGGCTAAATGAACTGATAAAGAATGATCTTAGTATTCTTTGGATTACTGCTAATATTTTATTGTTCTATTTTCTAGATACAACGGATCTCTTACTGAATTAAGCTATCTATAATTCATAAAACATTCATCTTTATCTCCTTGCCTAACCCCTCCAGAATTTGAAAACTCTTACTGAATATTCTTAAATTTATGGTAATATTATTTTCAGATTCAATCAGAATCTATTCTCCTTGTTAACAGGAAATAATTGCTTTAAATGGCTATATAACCAAGTCTTAGGGATCTTAATCCAAGAACAAAGAGGAAACTCCAAATCTATTGCATATTAGAGCCCCCACCTTGATGCAGTTGTGTGTTCTTACCCAAATTGTGTTAAAGCTTCAGCAGAAACTGCCAAATTAATTATAGCCTTAGCAAACTTAACTCTGAGCAGGCCTAACATTTTTCCTCCAGAAAACTGATCTCTTATGTGATCCTTCTACTTCACCTCTTAACCTTCACCTAAAATGCTGCAATGTTATTGACCCTGCTACTCTCTTACCTTTATCCAATGAGGGGATACCCCATGACTGTAAACTGGTAATATCAAAATTAATGATTCCATACATGTTCTTATGATCAGCCCAGATGTCATTCTATTTGTTAATGCTTCTTATGCTAGAAGTGTTCATAGTACATTCCAAATAGGCTATACCACATACTGATTGAATAAGGTAGTCTTTCACAATTTTCTACCACTAAAAAGGCTGAACTCTGTGCTCTTACCCAACCCTGCTTTCTATCTGAAGGAAATTCTGTTAACATCTATAATAGGTGTTCTTAAACTTTTTTTTGTTCCATGGACCCTGTTGCCAGTCAGGTGAAAACCACGGGCCCCTTCTCAGAAGGTAGCAGCAGATGGTTTTATGACACTCAACAGTGGCATGTCTTTAAATTAAAATTTTCAATTCAAGCTCACAGACCCCGTGAAATCTTTCCCTTGGCTAAGAACCCCTGATCTATAGTGATTTCAGCATGCTATGGAATCAAAGAATGTTCCTCACTTCTGGTATGCCAGTTGAAAATTGTGGACCAGTAAATTATGTCCTTTCTACCATTTTACTCCCATCTATTGTTGCCATCATTATGATAAAGGCTCACACAAAAAGGACAGAGTCTGAATATTTTAAAAAATGTACTTGCATATTTTCAGTCAAAAAGTTACTTCTAAAATAGCTGTAATTATAAACTTAAATTAATACTGACTAAGTTAACTGAAGAACCTTGCCTTTCCTGGCCCAAAATTTTACCTTTGGCCCTCTGTTAATTCATAGCATTCCTTTTAGGAAACTCAAATTCTTCCCATATGAAATTGTTCCTAGCATACCTATCTCTGAGAATAAATTGAGAACTGATCACTTATTGTCATACCATAGCATGACCCAATTTGCAAATCCTTTTTTTTTTTTTAATTTGCAAATCCTTAATGCATTATGCCAAAGATTATCTTCAACAAGTAAAGGACACCTTTCTTCTCTCACATGACAGACACTCCATTGATCATAATCTGTCACCAGGATAATGGGTCTATTGGAAATGACACAGACAAAAGACAGCCCTAGATCCTCATTAAAAGGAACCCTGTCAAGTACTCCTAACTTCTGATAATCCAACTTAATCACAGGGTGTTGAGTCACGGGTCCACATTACTCAACAAAAAAAATTCCATCAGATTCCTGGACTAATTATGGAGACTTAAAAATCAAACAAGCCAGAAAGGGAAGTAGAAAATATCACAAAGTAGACTAATTCCCAAGGTGACAGATCAAGTCCTAACACAAACAAGTCCTCACATAGCCTCTACCTTACTAATACTCATAATGCATAAAAAGTTTATATTTCCCTATGCTTTATCCTTGCATTGGCCTGGAAAGACAATGCCATTGTCTGCTTCTCCAAGGACATTTCAAAAGAAGGTATCCTTAGAGACCGTTGGAATTGTCACCATAAACCCTGATCTATGCACGTTGTAAGGGATCACATTGTTCTACCCAAAACAAATTTCTTTCTTATCCCAAATGCTTCAGTCTCTTTGGATCAGACAGCACCATTTGTTTCATATCAAATAGGAATACTAGACCCAAGCTCTGCTTTAAGCTTTCTTGGATCTGTAACCTTGTAACCAAAAATTAAGAATTAACAAAAGTTTATGATTACTGAATGATCACATAGATGCTTTTTTTCCTTATTTTTTCAGTATATTATAGAATAGTGCACAGCTAATACCTGAAATTACTGAAAGTGCCTAGATTAACCTGAGTCATCTTTATGGTTGTTGCAAACTAGACTCATCCCAGTGTATAATTACTATTGTGGTGTTTCTTCTAGACTAACCTTACATTTGTTTACAGTTACTTGAAAACTAGCTTGTATGTATTTACTACTGTGATTGCAACCACTCTACCCTCCCCTGTTTAAATCCATAAAAATTATAAACTTCTCACAATCAAGGGGGCAGATTTTTTGGCCCTTGCTAGAGCAATGATTTCTTTGCTAGCCTAGCAAATAAACTTTCTCACTTGGAACCACAGTGTCTCAGGAATTGGTCTTTAAGATGTATTGGAAGGAAAGAACCTGCTTTTGCTCAGTATCAACCATACTATAGACATAACTGGCTGAGAAAATTATAAAGATATCATAGAAGAGTTTGGAAAACTTACTATAATAGTCCACATGTCTCCATAAACTACCAGTTACCTTAAAAATGCATGTATACTTTCAGGTTTAAGGTTCTGGATCTGCAAAAGATTCACAATACAAATAAATTTTGGTCAGTTCTTCACGTGAACTCTCAATACCACAAACCCTTGGATATTAAGGACAAATGATAGTATTCCTAGTAATGAATTTTTAAACAACATCGCCTTGACTGTAGTTGCATTGTTCTGCCATGCAATATTTTTATTGTGGAAATTTTACCAGCTATTTGCCTGAGTGGTAAATTACCTTAATAGCTGATAAATGTCTGGGCAATGTGCACTTGGTCTCCTCACAGTCCCTTAGGAATTTATAATAAATCTGAAACTTCTCACTCCTCTCAATAGTCTCAGACAAAAGAGGATCTACCCAGGGAGTTAATTATTCTAGGTTTACCACTTTTGGCAGATTGCTGCTACCTCGGCTTGGGGTTAACACAAATGAAAACAGGATTAGATATTTATCAATCATAATAGGAGAAATTACTGAATCTACTGCTAGAGCTATAGCTGCACAGCAAGTCATTAGATTTATTAAACTTGTTTTAGACAATAGCATTGCCAAATTTATTACTTATTAGCTGAAACAAGGAAGCATTTTTGCTATTGCCAACATCACCTGTTGTACCTGGGTACACACTTCTGGGGAAGTTGAGACACAATTGCATGAAATAATTAAACAGACCACATGGTTCAAACAGGTAAGGCCTTCCGCAAGAACTGATTTGATCATGTTGATTTCAACTGGGCCAAATCATGGGTCCTGGGCTTAGGAGTAAACTATGAGGTGGGCATTTGGGCATTTTATCACTCATAGTCTCCCTGGTATACTGTTTTCTCTCAAGGGTTTTGAATGTGTGTCCTCAGCCACTTGTGACCCAGCAAATGATTTCTCTATGTCTGAGATGACATAAAAATGATCATGGAAAAACTGACATCATGACCATCTGTGAGCCCAACAGGAAAACAAGCTGCAAATATTACCCCATGACCTTAGGCAGTAACTGAAAATGGGCTCAACACCTTAACAACTCTCAATGGCTGAGAGCAAGATCAAACTGGAGGAAACTATTAAATAAATTAAGTAGGCCCTAGATGGAGTCCTTCATGGTAAGCTGTACATCAGCAAACTGAAGCTTAACTTAGTTCCTATCTCTTGTAAGTGCTCCTTTCCCCAGAACCTGAAACATAACAATATCCATAACTTGCCAGGTTATTTCCTTTCCTCCTTCTCCAGGGAATCTTGATCTGTTCTGTCTGCTTTTGTGCAGAATTTTGTCCCCAGCTCCTATAATTTGTTCAAATTCTCTTCCTCACTCAGTGCCCCATTTTCCTTACACTTTTCATTTCTGGGACTCTCCAGTCTAGCAGCAGTTCAGTTCAAACATCTCCCTCCTGTTTTCTCTGTAAGGCTTTTCTGCCAAAGGTTTCTTCCCTACTAGGTTATCCCGCCTCTGAGAGTCAGACAGGGTCATTTCAGAAAGGTGGGAAGCCCAGAAAAGCCCATTCTACATTTTAGGAATTCCATCAACAGTAACTGGATTGATGAGTGCACAACTCGGCCACAGCCATTCTGCCGTGATTTTCCTCCCCACCCCCCTAAAATGGGGGCCCTGTTGTTTTCAGCCTTCGTCGGCAGCTTGTTTTCAGCACCGGGCCTCTGTGGGCCTCTGTCTCTGTACCTGGATGTGTGTGGGCTCCCACCTCCCCGCTGTGAGTTCTCTAAAATCCGTTTCCCGGTGAGAGGGAGCCAGGCTGCTTGCTGCCTCTGGAGACCTCCCAAGCTCTGCACGGGACCCGCTGAGAGGGCAGGGAGGAGGACCTCTAGGTCCTGGATGGACGTTTCCTACCTGATGGCTTTCTCTTTCCGCAATTCAGCGTTTGTGGGGCCCTCCAGTCTGACCATCCCCCCGAGTACCAGAGGAGGCTTTGCCAGGCACGGCTTCCGTCGCCGCGTTGATGACGTCACCCTCCGCCATTGAGTTTCCTTTAAAGCGGTAGCGGGGGCTGCAGCCAGGGCCTCTGCAGGGGAAGCAGGCACGGAGCAGTGAGCGGCATCTGCTCCCCGGTGGGAGCTGGTGTTCCCATTTGTTGATTTTTAAAAGGTATCAGGGACTGAACCCAGAACCTCATACATGGGGAGCAGGAGCTCAACCACTTGCTACATCCACTCCCTCATTGATTTTTTTCTAACTTTATCTCAACTTCAAAAAATAAAATTATAGACAAAAAGCAGCTTAACAAATTATAGAAGCATTAATCTAAAAAGTCCCTTCCAGTCACATTTATCTTATTTAATCCTAAAAACCCACCTCAGTCGTTTCTCCAGTGTTAGGGAAGATGCGTAAACGGCTCCCCCCTCTCCGCGGGCTGAGGCCCCGCGCGCCGGGCGGCTGGGCGAGGAGGCGGGGGCGTCGGCGCTGCCACTAGGGCCGCCACCGCTTCTGGGGCTGCGCCCTCCCGCGCGCGGCGCCGCCAGCTCCTGTGGCTGCTGCCGGAGGAGGACCCGTACTGTGCTGACCGCTGGCCAAAGGTGTCGCTGAGGTCGCTGCCCTCGGCCGGGCCCCTGCGGCCGGTGACCCTCCGGCCCCTCGCGGCCCGAGCGGACGCAGGGCTGTGTCCCGCGGCCCGGCCTTGGCAGGCGGGCGGGCGCTGGGCTCCTCAGCGCGGCTCCCACTCCGCGGAGGCGGCGGCGAGGCCAGGCCCGCGGGCGCCGTCTCTGGTTCCAGCCGCCCCTCCGCCCCGGCTAGGGGCAGAGCCGCCGCCCGCCTCTCCATGCCTGGACTTCTCTGCGCTCGGACTCCCACTGGGCCGCGGCGCAAGGCGGGCTGGACGCGGGACGCGGCCGGGCAGTGCTTGCGGTTAAAGGGTTGCTCTCTTCCCGTCTCTGCTCCCCGGTAGGCCTGTAGGTGGGGCCGCCCGTAGATCTGTACCCCGCCTGGGCCCTGTACCCCGCCTGGGCCCTGAACCTCACCTGGGCCCTGTACCCTGCCTCGGCCCTGCCCCGGGACCCTTCTTTCCTCCCGACGCTCAGAGGCTTGGCTTTCCAGGTGGAGCCCTCCCGCCTGGCCACCTGTCAGCTCCTTGTGAGAGGATGGTGGTCCTCTTTGGTGGGTTGGAGTGTTATTGAATAAAATAATTGGTGCGGGGTCATTGTTAGTAGTAGTAGTAGTTTTTACTTTTGAATATTAGCCAGAATGAAAAGGAATTCCATTACTTGGGTCTCTCGGACAGTGGGCTTATGTTCCTGAAGATTTTAATAATTAGCCACTTTCTGACCAGCTAGATGGAAGGAGAATATGTGGACACTGGGTTGTGTGCTTCATAATTGTTGAAGGTTCATTTATAGGTCCAGAGTTGGAAAAAACCTAATTTTAGTTTGCTCTGCCACAACCTTTTAAATAACCTATTTTTAGCCTGTAAAAAAATAAATACATAAGTGCTTAGAGATTAGTTAAATGTCATGACCAATGTCTCCTTCTTAATGAAGAAATTGAAGCAAAAATGTTTAATCATGTTCATATCTCATAAAACTAAACCCATTTTTGCTGAGGGAATGAAATGAAAACACTCTGAAGCTTAGTATTCTCAGCAATGTCAGGAGGCTGCCCAAGGCCACGCTGTATATGTAAGGGCTCAGAAAGGGTTTCGCAGGAGGTAAGGGAGAGGCAGAAAGCTCTAAGTAACTGTGTAGAGTAAGAAAGTTCCCATTGTTTTCAGCAGGACTGATAACAGCAGCTTTTTCCCATGCAGCAGTATTTCGCTTGCGCAGCAAAGCAGGCTTTAAACTATTTCAAAGATATTTTAACCAAAGTGTTCCCACACATTTTTTACCTTTAGCATTGATATAGAACCTTCTTTGCCATTACTACAAAAACATTACAGTATTACTGGTAACTACAGTCTATAAATTTTATTAGTTGTATTTTTTCTATTTATCACCAATTCTTAACAACGTGTAGTTGAAGAACATTCTTGTATTTATAGCATTAACCACAATCCTCATCTACCACCAAAGTCACTATGTTATACAACCCCTAGATTATCCTTATGCTGTCTTTCACTTAACACTAACCTCCCTAGACTACATCTTTCAACTACAATCCCAGGTTATAAATAAGCAGTGTGTGTAATATCATGACAATGTGCTACTATCAACTCTATCCATTACAACATATTTACAATTGACTTTATTAAACATTCTACATACATTCAATATCATCTCCCCCTTCTGAACCAGCATTCTGTCTTCTACTAACCTATACTCTATAGTGTAATTCCATAAGCTTTCTAATCATATTTAGTGCATATCAGTGAGAACATACAATATTCATCCTTTTGTTTCTGTCTTGTTTCACTCAACATAATATCATCGAGGTTAATCCTTGTTGTCAAATGCATCCCGATTTCATTTCTTCTTACACCTGAATAGTTTTCCATAGTATGTATATACCACATTTTGTTTATCCATTCATCAATTGGCATTTAAACTGTTTCCATCTTTTAGCAATCGTCAGTAATGCCACTATGAACATGGATGTGCAAATATCTATTAGCATCCTTGCTTTCAGTCCTTCTGTATATATTCCTAGTAGTAGGATTGCTGGATCATAGGGAAGCTCTATATTTAGCTTCCTGAGGGACGACCAAATCATCCTCCACAGAGGCAACACGATTTACATCTCTTCCCGTCTCTGCTCCACCGTGAAGGAGTGTTCATATTTCTCTACATCCTCTCCAGCACCCATAGTTTTCTGTTTTTTTAAAAAAAAATAATTGTCATTCTGTAAGGCATGAAACATTATCTCGTTGTAGTTTTGATTGGCATTTCCTTAATAGCTAATAATGCTGAACATCTTTTCATGAGCTATTTTGACCATTTGTATTTGCTCTTTGGAAAAATGTCTATTCAAGCCTTTTGCCCATTTTTTAATTAGGTTGTCCTTCTGTCATTGAGTTATGTGATCTCCTTATATAACATGGAAATAAAACCCTTGTTTAGATATGTGATTACTGAAGAGTTTCTCCCATTGAATAGTCTGCCTTTTCACATTCTTAAAAAACTGTTTGAAACACAAAAGTGTTTCATTTTGAGGAAGTCCTAAGTCCTATTTATCTTTTTTCTTATATTGCTTGTGTTTTTAGATGTAAGGTCCAAGAAACCACAACCTACCACAAGATCTTAGTTGTTTCCCTACATTTTCTTCTAGAAGTTCTGTGGTTCTAGATTTTTACATTTAGGTTCTTGACCTATTTTGAGTTAATTTAAGTTAGTGAGGTATGAGGTAGGGATCCTTTTCTTTCTTTGAGATACGGATATCCAGTTTTCCCAGCACCGTTCGTCGAATAGTCTGTTCTAACTCAGCTGGTTTGGTTTCACAGCCTTGTCAAAAATCACTTGACCATAGATGTGAGGGTCTATTTTGAATTCTTGATTCAATCCCATCAATCAATCTTTATTCCAGTACATGCTGTTTATTACCACTTTAGGTAAATAATAAGTTTTAATGTTGGGAAATGAGAATCCTTCAACTTCATTCTTCTTTTTTTAGTTTTGGCTATTCAGGGGCCCGTGTCCTTCCACATAAATTTGATAATTGGCTTTTCCAGTTTTACCAAGAAGACTGTTTGAATTTGTATCAGGATTGCATTAAATCTATAGATCAGTTTGGGTAAAATTGACATCTTAGTGATATTTAGTCTTTTAACACATGAAAACAGAATGCCCTTCAATTTATTGAGGTCTTCCTTGGTTTCCTTTAACAATGATTTGTAGGACTCTTTATGTCCTTAGTTGTTTATTCCTAAATATTTGATTATTGTAGTTAATATTGTAAATGGAATTTTTTCCCTAACTTCCTCCTCAGTTTGCTCATTACTAGTGTATAGAAACTCTATAGATTTTTTTGTGTTTATATCTTGTGTTCTGCCACTTTGCTGAAATCATCTATTACTTCTAGTAGTTTTGCTGTGGAATTTTTAGGATTTCCTAAGATAAGATCATATCATCAGGAAATAGTGAAAGTTTTACTTCTTCCTTTCCTATTTGGGTGCCTTTTATATCTTATACTTGCCTAATTGCTTTAGCTAGAACTTCTAGCACAATATTGAATAACAGCAGACATAGTGGATATCCTTGTTTTTCTTCCTGATATCATTGGGAAAAATGGTCTTTCATCATTCAGTAAAATGGGTTTTTTCATATGTGAACTTTATCATATTAAGAAAGTTTTCTTCTGTTGCTATGTTTCAGAGAGTTTTCATCAAGAAGGGACATTATATTTTGTCAAATGCCTTTTCTGGATCATTTGAGATAATCAAGTGATTCTTTTCTTCAATTTATTAATGTGGTATATTACACTGATTGATTTTCTTATGTTGAATCATCCTTGCATACCTATTTTAAAGCATTCCTATGATCAACTCAATAAATGAAAGAATACTGAATTCCCAGCCTGGAGAGCTCTGCCACATTCTCCAAGGGAGCAGCAACAGTCCCCCAAGTGCAGAGGCAGTGTCTGGTAAAGGAGGATGGTCCACTAATGGGTTCTTGTTATTGATGACTAGCCCTACGAGTCTTTGCCCTTGTAATTGAAATTTAGCCTACTGTTATGGGGTGCCTAAGGGTTGCCACCTGAGAACCTCCTTGTTGCTCAAATGTGGCCTCTGTCTAAGCCAAACTCAGCATATGAATGCATTACCTTCCCCCCAATGTGGGACATAACTCCCAGGGATGAGCCTCCCTGGCAACGAGGGATTAATACCAAGTGCCGACTGGCAATATGACTGCAAAAAGACCTTGAATAAAAGGGGGGAAAGGTAAAGAGAAATGAGTTCATTTGGCTAAGAGACTTCAAAGAGAGTCAGGAGTCATCCCAGAGGTAACGGTCATCCCAGAGGCACACCTCAGTAGGATCTCATAAAACACCAAAGTGGATATCACCCAACACAGAGGGGCTCCTGAAGGCTCTGGAGACACCCAGGACCTATTTAAGGGAGTATAGCTCCAGAGATTGATGCCTTATCAGTGGGCTCTACTTTGGAATCTGTGCTCCTGAGAGTGACAGAGTTGGACTCAAATATGTCCTCCCTGCACATGGTCTATCAGTCCCTTCTATTCAAATCTATATATAGTGCTGGAGTTTGTAGGTGTACTTCCAGAGACTGGAGCCTATGGCCTGCCCATGTGCCAGCTGTGCCTGGAATCTCAGTGGAGCAGCAACTCCTATTTTACAGCTCAATGGACTCACCCAAGACACCTGGCGAGGAGATGATGATGGACAACGGCCATCCCAGGGAATGGAGAGAGTCTGCAGCTGCAGGCAGGATAACCCTATCCATCTTATCCATGGGATATAAGCCCCCTCTCACTTGGAGGTAGAGTGGACATCACCATCCCAAACTCCTCAGGATTGGGGGAAGAGCTATGGACTAGAGTGTACTTAATGGTATTCTGTTGTAGACACATTGTAATTCAAGCAATGGAAGAAATTACAACAGTGAGGTGGAGCTTTTGGAGCAGGGAGAGGGAAAAGCAGTTGTAATACAGGGGCTTTTTCAGAACTTGGGAATTATCCTGAGTGACTTTGCAACGACAGATATAGGCCAGTTTACATCAGCATATAACATGCAGAACTGTGTGGGAGAGAGTGTGGTCTACAATGTGAACTCTGGTCCATGCTTAGTGGCAAAGCCCCAGGATGTGTATATCCATTGCAGTTGATGTGCCACACTAATGAAAGATGTTTATGTGGGAGGTTGTGGGAGGTGTGGGAGGTGGGGAACGTGGGAATCCCTGTAATTTTTGTATAACATTTGTGCAATCTAAACATCTTAAAAAAAAAAAAAACATTATAAGTATGGGTAATACAACTCCCAATGTTAATTTTAAATGTTATTTACTAAAAAATCCAAAATGTATAATAATTTTATGTTTCTGGCTTTTCTAAAAGCAAACTTGACAGTGAAATTTTTGAAATACACTTTTTAATTTATCTTGTTTTCAAATGAGAAAATTGCCATGTTGTACAATTTCTCATGACCCAGTGGTGATCTTATTTTTAAGCCCAGCTTACTGGAATATCTTTTATTTTACTGTGGTGATATTGTTTAAAATATAGAGATAGATAGATTAATAGAGGTGATACTTGCACAGTGTGAGAATGTACTAAATGTCACTGAATTGTACACTTTAAAATGGTTAATTTTATTTTAAGTGAATTTTACATATCAAGATATGTATACCACTTCCAAATTAGGACAAATTTGTAATAAGTAAAATTCGTGCATTAAGAGAAATGAAAAACAAAACAAAACAAAAACAAATTATGGCATAAATAAACCTAAAGAAAATATGGCTATTATAAGTAATTCTTTGACAGTAATAACACTGAACATTAATGGATTAAACTCTCCAATCTAGAGACACAGAATGGCAGAATGGATAAGGAAATATGATCCATCTATATGCTGTGTACAAAAAACTCACCATAGACCCAGAGACACAAGGAGGCTGAATATGAATGGTTGGAAAACAATTTTACATGCAAACAAATAACTAAAAAAGGGCGGCAATGGCTATACCAATATTGGACAAAATAGACTTTAAATGCAAAACTATTGTATGAGACAAAGAAGGACACTGTTTATCAATAAAAGGGTTAATCTGTCAAGAAGAAAGAATCAAACATTTATGAATCTAGCCAGTGTGCCTCAAAATATATGAGTGGAGAAAGAGATGCCTCTACAATTATAGTGGAGGACAAAACATCTTGACAGAGGATCAATAAAGAAACAGAGACCTTGAATAATACATAAGAGGATGTGGACCTAATAGACATATACAGAACATTACACTCAAATACAGCAGGATATACATTCTTCTTGAGCACACAAGGATCATTCTCCAGGATAGACCAAATGCTAGGCCACAGAACAACTCTCAGTGAATTCAGAAAGACTGAAATTATGCAAAGTAATTTCTCTGACCACAATGGAATGAAGCTGGAAATCAGTAAGGGATAGAGAACCAGATTAGGCACAAAGATATGGAAGCTAAACAACACACTCTTAGAAACCAGTGGATCAAGAAGGAAATTGCAAAAGAAATCAGTAACTACCTTGAAACAAATGAAAATGGCAACAGAACATATCAAAATCTATGGGATGCAGCAAAAATAGTGCTGAGAGGGAAATTCATAGCCATAAATGCCAACATTAAAAAAGAAGAAAGAGCTAAAATCAGAGACCTAACTACAAACTTGGAGGAATTAGAAAAAGAACAACAAATTAACTCCAAAGCAAGTAGAAGGAGGGAAAGATTAGAGCAGATTTAAAGGAAATTGAAAATAAGAATGCACTAGAAAAAACAACAACCAACAGATTGGTTGTTAATCTGTTTTATTAACAGATTAATAAAATTGACAAATCCTTAGCTAGACTAACAAAGGAAAAAGAGAGAAGATGGAAATACATAAAATAAAAAATGAGGAAGGGGACATCACCACTGACCCCACAGAAATAAATAGTATTATAAGAGGATACTTTGAAAAATATGCAAACAAGAAAGATAATTTAGAGGAAATGCACAAATTCCTGGAAACTCACAAGCAGCCTACATTGATGAAAGAAGAATTTGATGAACTCAACAGACCAATCACAATTAGTAAGATTTATTATTCATCATAAAACTCCCAACTAAGAACAGCACAGAACCAGATGGCTTCATAGGTGAATTCTACCGATCATTCCAGAAAGAAATAACAATGCTGCTAAAACTCTTCAAAAAAATAGAAATGGAAGGAACATTGCCTAACTCATTCTATGATGCCAGCATCACCCTAATACCAAAGCCAAAGATGCCAAAAGAAAGGAAAACTATATTCCAATCTGTCTAATGAACCTACATTCTAAAATCCTCAATAAAATACTTGCTAATCTTCTTCAACAACACATCAAATAAATCATACACCATGACCAAGTGTGTTTCATCCCAGATATGCAAGGATGGTTCAACATAAGAAAATCAATCAATTAAATACACCACATAAATAGATCAAAAGAAAATTCACATGATCATATCTATAGATGCAGAAAAAGCATTTGACAAAATACAGCATGCTTTCCTGATAAAAATACTTCAAAAGATAGGAATAGAAAGAGACTTCCTCAACATGATAAAAGGTATATATGAAAAACCAACAGCTAACATTATATTCAATGGTGAAATCCTAAAAGCTTTCCCTCTAAGATCTGGAGCAAGACAAGGATGCCCACTGTCACTGCTCTTATTTAACATTGTGTTAGAAATACTTGCTTGAGCAGTTAAGCAAGAAAAAATATAAAAGGCATCCAAATTAGAAAGGAAGAAGTAAAAATTTCACTATTTGCAGATGGCATGATCCTATACCTCGAAAGCCTTGAGAAATCTAAAACAGTGCTTCTGGAGCTTATAAATGAATTCAATAAAGTGACAGGTTATAAGATCAATGTGCAAAATCAGCAGCATTTCTGTACACCAATAATGAGCAATCTGAGGAGGAGATCAAGAAAAAAAATCCAATTTACAATAGCAGCTAAAAGAATCAAATACCTAGGAATAAATTTAAAGATCTAAATGACTTCTATGCAGAAAACTGCACAACTCTGTTAAAGGATATCAAAGAATAAATGGAACTAAATAAATGGAAGAATATTCCCTTTTCATGGATAGGAAAACTAAACATCATTAAGATGTCTATCGTACCCAAACTGATTTACAACCTTAATGCAATCCTAATAAAAATTGCCACAGCATTTTTTACTGAATTGGAAAAGCTAACTATGAAATTTATTTGGAAGGGCAAGGGGCCCTGAACAGCCAAACACATATTGAAGAAGAAAATGAAATCATAGGAATCACACTCCCTGACTTTAAAAGATACTACAAAGCTACAGTGGACAAAACTGCCTGGTATTGGCACAAGGATAGGCATACTGACCGATGGAACCAATTGAGGGTTTTGATATAGATCCTCACTTATACAGTCAACTGATATTCAACAAAGCCACCTAGCCTACTCAACTGGGAGAGCATAGCCGCTTCAACAAATGGTCCTTGAAGAACTGTATATCCATATGCTAAACAATGCAAGGCACATGGCACCTCACACCTTATACAAAAATTAACTCAAGATGGATCAAAGATCTAAATATAAAAGCTAAGACCATAAAGATCTTGGAAGACAACGTAGGGAAGCATCTACAAGATCTGCTATTAGAAAATGGTTTCATGAACTTTATACCTAAATCATGAGCAAAAAAAGAAAAAATAGATAAGTGAGACCTCATTAAAATTAAAACTTTTGCACCTCAAAAGAATTTATCAAGAAAGTGAAAAGGCAGCCTACTGAATGGGAGAAAATATTTGGTAACAATATATTCAATAGGGGCCTAATATCCAACATATATAAAGAAATCCTACATCTTAAAAATAAAAAGACGAACAACCCATTAAAAAAATGGGTAACTGATTTGAAAAGACACTTCTCCAAATAAGAAATACAAATGGCTTGGGGGTCGGATGTGGCTCAACTGGTTGGGCGTCCGTCTCCCATATGGAGGGACCCGGGTTCGTTCCCTGGGACCTCCCGGTAAAAAAAAAAAAAAAAAAAAAAAAAAAAAAGAAATACAAATGGCTAAATAGCACATGAATAGCTGCTGTGATCTGTGATGGTTAGGTAATGTGTCAACTCGGCCAGGTAATTGTGTCCAGGTATTTGGTCAAGCAAGCACTGGGCTAATTGTAATACAAGAGCATTTATGGATTTCAGTCACCAGTGAGTTTACTGCGTGGATGGCTGATTACATCTGCATCAATCAGGGAGATTGCATCAGGAATGGGTGATGCTTTTATTCAATCAGTTGAATGCCTTAAAAGGGGAAGTGATTTCAACATTCAGAGAGAATTTCCCACCTTTTCTTTGGACAGCCAACTTCTCCCAGAATCCTATCAAGGACTTTTCATTGGAGCCCTTGGTTTGTAGCCTGCCTGTGGAACCTGGACTTGTGCATCCCCACGGTCACATGAGAGACTCTTATAAAATCTCATATTATTGATAGATATCTCCTGTTGGTTCTGTTTCCCAAGAGAACCCTGACTAATACAGATGCCCAACATCACTAGCTATTAGGGAAATGCAAAACAAATGAGATATCATCTTACACCCATTAGATTGGCGGCTATTAAAAAATCAGAGGGCTACAAGTGTTGGAGAGGATGTGGAGGAATGGGAACCCTCATCCACTGCTGGTGAGAATGTAGAATGGTGTAGGTATTGTGGAGGACAGTTTGGTGTTTCCTCAGGAAGCTAACTATTGAACTACCATATGATCCAGCAATCCCAATTCTGGGTATATATCCAGAAGAATTAAAAGCAGGAATATGAACAAATATTTGCACACCAATGTTCATAGTGGCATTATTCACTATTGTCAAAAGTTGGAAACAACCCAAACGTCCTCCAACAGATGAATGGATAAGCAAACTCTGCTATATACATACAATAGAATATTACTCAGCTGTAAGAAGGAATGCATTATTAACATACGGGCTAACATGGATGAATATTGAAGACCTTATGTTGAATGAAGCAAGGCAGGCACTGAAGGACAAATATTACATGACCTCATTGATATGAATTAAGCAAATTGAACAGACTCACAGAGCTAGAGTTTGGAATATAGGTTTACAGGGAACAGAAAGGGAGTAGAGGATTGTGAGTCAATGCCCATATGGGCAAAATCTATGAGCCAGAAGGGTGTAGTTGTGCAGTGGATGGGCATGACAGTCATGCAGTGATGCTATTAGATTGGGTGGAACTGGTCTGTGAAGGGGTAGGATGGGGTGGTAGTTTGGACTGTCCATGGAACTAGCAGGAAGGGTCAGGGGAGGGAGCAGGTGAACTCTGGGGATTTGTGGGTGTGTGGTTGAAACTACAACTTGGGGAATATACTTTTGGCAAATATTGCAGGGGAGGATTACTGTTTTAGGGTGTAGGATGTGGGGGGCTTGTGGGATATGGCACACCTGGGGCAGGCTTCTAGGAAGTGTGTGAATGTACATCTTGTCATAGTATGTTGTATCACTGGGTGGAGAACTACACAATGAAAGAGAAGTTGTTGGACTTCCATCCTGGGGAGTCCTGCTAAGTTCTCAAATAGAGGGGCAGAGGTCTCTTGAAAGCATAGGCAGTCCCTAATAGGGGAGGACAGCTAGTATATCAAGCCCTCAATGTAGTTGCAAGTAACTAGGAATCTTGATTTTCAAGGAGGAATGCGTGGTGGTTGCCATGTGTCCCGAGAGGAGGGGGGGCAGCGAGGATTAAAAAAGATGGAACATGGGGTATTTTGGGGGCATTGGAATTATTCTACATGATCTTGCAATGATGGATTCAGGCCATGTTAAATTTCATTAAAATTTATATTAAGTGTATGTTCCAAAATGTAAACCATAATGTAAATCATTGACCATAGTAGCAATACTTCAATATTTGTATGTCAATTCTAACAAATGTACCATCCACGTGTAAAATGTTATTAATAGGGGAAGGGGGAAAGGGGGAGAGGGGGAGGCTGTGGGATATATGGGTATCCCCTATATTCTGTACATAACTTTTCTGTAACCTAAAGCTTCTTTGAAGATAAAATGAAAAAAATAAGACACTGGTGGAATATACAGAAGAAAAAGTCACTGTGCATGCCAGACAACAGATCTTACAGTGATGAAGGACATAATGTCAAATTTTTTTAATTATTTTTTTTCAAAATTTTAAAATTTTTGTATTTGAATTGTTATTTTTAAAACTATCATTATTATCTCATTTTCTTATTAATTTTATTTGGTTATATTTTTTGCTTCATTTTTGAAGAAGTTTTGGATCAGAGGGGTTACAGCTGTGGTAGAGGAAGATCATTGGTGTGGGATGTCAGTGATGGGGGATGCATAGGAGGAGGTTCACCTGGGGGATACCTATAAGGCATGAATGTGTTTAAGTGTTCATGGGACATGGTCACAGTATGTGGAGATCTACAAAATAACCAAAGGAACATTGAATTCCCATCCTGGGGAGCTCTGCCACATTCTCTA